>APFE031499205.1:64070-102367 GCA_000404065.3 Pinus taeda
TGCCAGATGAGACTGCCTCAAGGCAGAGTGCTGTTGCGGGCAACGTTTTAATGTTTTTCGCAACCCCAAATTGAGCTTAGGATATCTCATTGGAAAGCTGTTTGTGTCTAATTTCTAATCAAACTAGAATTTTTCGATTTGGAGTTCATTTGCGCTGTCAAAAACCAAATCTCCCAAGACTGGTCGAACTATTGCAAATGAGACTGTCTAAAGGCAGAGTGTTTTTACAATCAAATTTTGAATGCCTTCCTCAACTCCAAATTGAGCTCATGATAGCTCATTGGAAAGATACTTGTCTCAAGTTATCATTTTGGTCATCAAATAAGTCATTTGGCCAACCGAGCTAGGAGAAAACTTGAGTTTCCCGAGGTCGCTCCAGAGGTGCATCAATTCTCCCGAGACAATTGTATTTTTTACATTTCTTCAAAACCATGACACCTGTGTAAAAAGTGAAGTAAGTTTTACTTCCCTGGTCTGTTTTCAACAAAAATTTCTCTAAGTTTTTCCAAATTCATCTTCCATTTCTCAGAAACATTATTTGAGTGAAACATATCCCGATGTGTGGGACAAGGGATTTGCCGGAATGAAGCGGAATGAAGGGGATAGGGAGCTTCTAAATTCTTGAGGAAATTTTTGGAAGTGTGGAGGGATGATAGGAAGTAGGGAAAAGTGGAATCTCAGAAATTGAGTAAGGGGAAGGGGTCCAAAAAGGCAAAACACAGGCCCAACCATAGAAAATTGCCAGGTTGTAGCAAGAAACTAGGGTTTATGCAAAAATGAGGAATTTGGGGGATCTGAGTGATGGGAAGTGTTTGATAAGGTATTTTAGGGATAGGGGAAGGTGTATGAACATCAGGATACAAGTTTTTCCCATGATTTGACCATCCAAGAGAAATTAGCTTCAAGACACTAGAAGAGGGAAAAGAACCTTGCCTAGGCACAATTGAAACATGAACAAGGTGTGAAATGACCCAATGGAACTTGACATGATGATGACAACCCTTTAAATGATGGTAGACTCAGTTGAATAGTGACATAGAATGTCATTTGGACAACTTTGACAAGGGTAAAATCAAACCCCAGACCTAATGCCTAGTGACCAAATTTTACTTGAAGACTCACTGAAATGATAAAATTTAACCTTGACACCTTAAAATCACTTCTGTAAGAGCATGTTTGATCACTGGAAGAAGGCTGCAAATACTGACTCTAACAGGTCATGTGGTCTTCAGCATAGATTTTACAAGGGAATCTCACGAGTTTATCCTTTCCATCGTCAGGAGGCGCAGCGACCTTCTATTTTGGGTTTTGCTGCTTTGTTGACTTCTCCTGAGAAGGAGCAGTCCTTTTCTTATTCTTCTTGTTCTTACCATCGTGTTTTTGCGTAGACTACATAGAGTTTATCATGGTGGTGCGAAGAGTAGTCAATTTGGTATAGGGATCCACTGACATCTAGGCAATGTGACCATTGAATTGTTTTACAATAGCCCTATAGGTTGCATTGATAATCCCATTGGCATGTGCTCCAGGGTGCTGAGTAGCAGAAACATTCGAGTTACGAGGGGCATTGGGATTACATCGTAAAGAGTGCTAGGCTATGAATATATTAGATCTAGGGCATTGGGGATTACATCGTAAAGAGTGCCAGACTATGAAGATATTAGATCTAAGTGTTGGGCACGACATATGGATTGGTCTTCTGTGACCGCACCACCTAAAGCAACATCTTTAGCGATTTTTGAGAGTAGGGACTTGCAGAACCAGTCCGCTAAGAGATAGTCTGGGAGGGGATCTTTAACTAACCTCCGCCTACATCTCCATTCATTTATATGATCAGAGATGTGGGTGGTGGTATCCTAGCATAGTGAAGTGAGGAGCTCTATCCCAATCTCATAGTGAATGGGTAGCTGGAAGTGCTTTAGGAATTCCATCACTAGAGCATCGAAGGTATTTGCTGATGCGCGTGGTAACTCAATGTACCACTTAGTTGCGTTGCCAGTGAGGGTGCAAGGAAAAAGATGTAACCAAACACTATCATCCACCATGGAGTTGGAAACGCACCAAAGATGATAGGTGGTGATATGGGTTCCTGAATCCTCCCCTTGTTTCCCTTTGAAATTGGGGATGTTTGTTGGTATTTTATGTGGGATCAACAACCAAAGTAAGTTATGGTAGATGGGCTCATTTGTAAGTTTGTACAAGTCAGGGATATCCAATGTTGCCAAGAAAGGCAAAGTGTGTGGTGCCCCCAACTCAAACCAAGGCAATGACATATGACTTGAGGAACCTTACGGTCCTCCCATCATTTGAGTCCCAGTATTATACACAGGCTGCGTGGTATAGTAGTTGCCTTGGGGTATGGTGTTGTAGTGTGGATTTCCATGGGGAATTTGATGTTGGGGTATAGAATTACCCCAATATAAGCAATGCCCCATTGGCTCATTTGAATTTGTGAGTAGGGTGCCCCCATGGATTGGTTGGGATATCCTTGAGGATTCTCACTCGCCATAGAACTAACCATATGTCCTTGATTGACATAAGGAATGCTCATGTCAATCAATGACTAACAATGCATGCCTGAGAATGGAGGGGAAATTGTTATGTTCCCGATCGGTATGTGCATATTGGGAATGCCCCCAGATACTTGAATCTGGGGGTTTCAATTGTACAATGGTTTCCGACCATATTGTTGGTGGACGAGAACCACACTAATAATGCTATATTGATTTTTATAAGGAGCGCTATATTTAGCACTTGTCGAAGGTATATAGTTTGAAACTAAAGTGGTGGAACTAGGCATCAGCTAGGTTTCACTCATGGAGGGTTTAATGTGAGTGGCTGTACCAGGGACAAATGGGATAGCGGGGTTCGCCATCAATGGTGTGGTGGTGACTGTCGACCGGGGAAGTGGTGGGGGACCAAAAGTGTCCACAAAGTTCCACGATCCATTAGTCGTCGATGGGATGGTTGGAAATGTTCCACCTAAAGAAACAGAGAGTATAGGTGCCACGGGAACCAAGAGTGGGTCCAACAGATTCGTAAGCAGAGGGCTAAAGGGAGGAATAAATCCTTCGGTAAAGAAATCCTCCAGCAAACTTGAATCGTCGGTTGCCTAAACAAATTTTGCGTGAGATCTAGGAGACTAATTCCCCAAAGATGGGGAATCCAGTTCACTCGAGCTCAACGGATCTTCCACAATGAGTGGAGGAAGTCCTAACAATTGTCTAGATTGACAACGAGGGCCAGATGTAGCCATGGTGACCATTAATTTTTATCAATAAATTTAATTGTGATATCTGTTAAACTCTCAAATGATAACACTCGAGTGCCTAAAAAATATAAAAAATACACTAAGTCGATCAATCAGCAAACAGAGGGAAATGACCCTATCTGATAAGCACCAATCACTAAAGATGAAACCTAGTATCACAATGAATGACAAAGAGGGCTAGCCAAATGTACAGTTACGGTTACTCTTGAGCTTCACCCGAACCTCAAATTGAGGGGCCAAGTACTCTCGTGAAGATGAGCACCCTCCCAAAAAATGAAGACATAGTAGATCTGTCTGTGTTAGGTACCAGGGTAGCCCGCCCAAGTCACCTTGTGTAAGTCCCTAAAAGCTTGGCCACTAAGGATACCTCAAATCACAGACACTATTGGGGGGGACATAGTCGTAGAAAGTACATTGTGTGGGCAGGATACCTAAGTCCCTGACTCAGCTCCGAAATCCCTAAAGGGATCCCCAATACATAGAATACCAAAAAGAGTTGCAAGAGAAGGAGGGCTACCTTCACTTACATTCCAATGTTGTCTCGTATTTAGCTTCGCTTTGACTGGAGTGGTCCCAGTAGTATGAGTGCAGTAGCAATTTTCTCTCTTTTAATGACACTAGTTTGGGTTTCTGATCTTGGGCAGTTTACTCACACTGCCTATCCCAAGATCCTAGCCTGAACTAATGTTTGTTTACTCAATAAAGAGTTACTGATTGATTTTAGGTAAATTTTATGTGTACTTTTTTAGTGTCTTCGGTAGGGGAGTTGACGTATAAAATGTGATGGGACTCTGACTCAAAAAATCATGCATAAGACAATTCTTGTAAAAAATATTCAATTCGATGAAAACAAGCTATATTCTACAGGTGAGAGTCTTTCACATACTGATATTTGTTCCATGCATCCTAGTCATTATAACACATGCATAACCAACATAAATCTTTCCAATGTTTTCCTAACAACTAATTGAAACCAAAATAAAGCAACTTTTAACTAGCTAAACAAAAGAATGAATAAAAAATGTGGATCTTTCTTTCATAAAAAATGTTTTAAGAAAGAAAAAAAAAAAAAAACTTATTTCCTAAAAAAAAAAAATCTTTCAGGACACCGATCTTGCTAACAAAATGCAATTGCAGACCCTCTTTCAATCCATGAGTAGGCTTCTTATCCCCTTAAGTTTGCAGACACATTTGCATATCAAGATTTTAAGGGACTAACACTCTATAGCAGTGGCCACAGAGAGTTACTGGGTCAACTAATGCTATGTATATGCAGACACATAGCTTTATAAGGCACTGTGTAGTCTGTTAACCTGCATTAGTGTGGGAAAACAGCTCAAAACAGAGCCTTTTAGATCAAATTCAAGGCTGAATATGTGAAGGCAGGATGCAACAAGGTCTTGGTGGGTCAGAAAGGGAATGCAAAAGTATAGGCAAGTCTTAGAAGGAGGAAACTGAGAACTATCCGAGTAAACAGGGAACTAGATGTATAGTCCCCAGTGGAGTCGCCAATTCTATTGTAGGATAAAATACACGGTGTATGGAGAATGGAGATACCGTCAAAGGTCTTCCCGAGACCTTTGGCAGACTGTAAGATTATCTGCAATTGTCACAAAGTTACATGCATGTTCATAAACAATAACTAATTATCAAAGTAGGACAAACAAATTACCTCAAGCCTCTGTGTATATTTGATGGAGAGCACAATGCAGCTAGGTGGAAGTCCCGTGAGCTGGCTCCAAATCAAGTCCTGCACATTGAAGAGATAAGCGTAATCACAACATATAACCTCAATAACTAATACATGAATACATAAAACAACATCTATTTACACATAACTAAGCTACTCATGCTAAAAGGTATTGGACAAACAAGTTAATGAATGATAGTACCAACACCATGGAGTAGAAAGTACAACTGCAGTTTTATATTAATGTCAGAAGAGTGATTACAGCCATCTATTTCATCATCCTTCCTTACCCCTCCAGCTTCTCTCTCTCTCTCTCCCTTCTTACCAACTTCTTCTGATTTGAGATAATGCTCAACAACCAAGTATGCTATCCTTTCAAATGATTTTACCTCTATCACAATAGCCCTAGCTTTGCTTATGTAGCAATTAAGTTAGGGTTTCCAAGTTCCTCCATGAGTTGCTTAGGGTAAAAGCAATGAAGTTGCCATGCTTTTCAGCTCTTTCCCATTTGCCTCCTTCATTAGGATTAGAAATCCCTCAAATAGGTTGAACTTGAGATGTTTCCTTTCTTTTCTTGAGTAGATTTAGGAGAAAATATCTAGATATGTATGAGTCAATTTTCTCCTTTGACCTCTAGAACTTCATTAGGATCCACTAAATATGTTCCCGAACTAACAACTAGAGTTAGTAGGGTCACTAACACTCCCTTAGGCTTGCTAAGAAGCTTTATAAAGCAAGTTGCCAGTGCATAGCCAGCGTTAGTGTGGAAACGAGGCTTGTGATCTTGGTCTTTGCTTCAGCTATCATGTCTTTCCCCTCTGAGCTGATGAGGGGGTCATTTTTTTGTATAACAATCTAGACCACGATAAATAAGGAATTTAGTTGGCCTAAGTCTGAAGCGCAGTCGATGGTGGGATTCAAGGAAATCACGATGAAACTAGGCGAAACCCCTTGGGAATTAGATCAGAGATTGAAGTATAAAATCCGTGAAGCTAATATGAATTTGAAGGATGGGCAGAACCATGAGTGGTTCGTGGCTTCACTCCTACCTCACCTGAAGGTTGCACTGTCACAACAGAATATTATGATGCAAGCAGAAGCCTTGGAGATTGCATTGAGACTGCATGAAATGTTGATGCAAAACCCGAATCTGGGGGTTCAACAGATTCATGCACAGTTGCAAAACCTTAGTCTCAAGATGCAAAGCCTAAAGCAGGACAAAACTTTTCGGCCCGAGGCATGCGAAGAGGTTTGGTGCATAAAATACAAGGGTCAAGGGCATGACAAGGATCACTGCCCAGTGTTCGTGAACTATGATGAAGTAGGAGTACCAATACCTCTATGACCGGAGGCTGCAGCAGGGCGAAGTGTAGGACCTGCGCTATGGTGTGCTATATGTCAAGTGGCAGGGAAACACATGACCGATAATTTCCATTTGCTACAGAAATTTGTACAAACACCGCAACTATTCTGCAATTTATGTCAATCAATAGGCCATGACGAGAACAATTGTTGAAGTTATGAATTGATGATCGATAGGACACCTGCATACAGAATGCGGACAGAGATGTGACCTCTAGACCAAGGCATTGAAGGATGACGAGGTGAATATCAAGGACATGGCTGAGGCTGAGGTGGAGGAGGGCCTGGGAGAGGCTAAGGATAGTTGATTTGTTACAAGTGCAGAGGCCCAGGACACTATGTGAGGGACTGTCCAAATCTGATGCGATTGTCATGCCGCAACTGTACTCAGTTTGACCATACGACTGAGGATTACCCAATATTGTTGTCTAAAATTCACGAAAAAGGAGCCCAACCTCTGCAGTCAATGTAGAACCTCCAGATAATGAGGACTGAGCCTCGTGAGGAAGACCCTAAGGTAAACATTATGCTACGAAGCGGAACCATGACTAGGGAGGATAAAGGGAAGCAGCCTGCAGAAGGCGTATGGGTCCGCAAAGCACTAAGAAAGGAGACTGGGTTTGATTTGGAGCGTGCAAATGAAACATTTATGGATGCGAAGAAAATCTTATGGAAGTGAGGAGAAAACAGTTGAAGAAATGGACCCGTCTATGCTTACCACATTCTTAGAGACCTGCATGAAGCTTATTTATGATAGTAAGGCTATGAAGGGCCTGCAGGAGCTGATTAATCGGTGCACTTGTAAGGATAATGATACTAGTGAACCACGCATGGTTAGGAAGCTTGGCAAGCACAAGGCAAGGACTAGGCGGGAGATGAGACTGACCATGCAAATAGGGGCATATGAGATGGACTAAGTTATCCTGGATCTGGGGTCTGATGCAAATGTTTTTCCAAAGTGGACGTGGGAAAGAATGGGGAGACCTACTCTCTAGTGGTCTCCAATACAGTTAAGGATGGAAAATCAACAAAAAATTATCCCTATGGGGAGGCTACAAGGGGTCATAGTTGACATTTAGGGTGCAAGCGCACTAGCAGATTTTGAGGTAATAGAGATTATGGATGATAGAAATCCCTACTCTGCACTCCTTGGAATCAATTGGGCCACTGTCATGAATGGGGTAATCAACATGAAGAAACGAAAGATGATATTTGAAAATAAGTCACTCTATGTAGTGGTGCCACTAGATCCTGTGGAGGGACCATGCTATAGAAAACCAATCCGAGATAATGAAAGCGATGATGATCTAGACTAGATTTACAAAATAATGGTGCAAAACCAGGATTGGGTGAATTTGATAGTGGACGGACGCATTGGATTCAATCACGAAAGCTCCTACATGTTAGATTCGGATGAATAATTAGAGCATTGGTATAACCAGTTGCATGAAGTCTCGAGATTTCATTGTAATATGATGACCAAATCGTTGCATTGTGTGTCATTTGAAGTCAAGAATCTGCCTCATTATGATTGTCTAACTGATGTTGATTTCTTTTTCAATGCATTTGAAAGAGAAGTATCGAAGAAACATCATTTCCAGGCCTTGGACTAGGTACTGCGTGCTATGCCTGCAAGATGGTGGGGTACGTACAAGGATAGTTTTAGTGATTGGCGTGCCTGTAAGAGGAGGATGAGAATATGTCTTGGGCAGCCAAAAGTGTAGATGACAGATGAGATGACTGCGTGATCACCTAGCTAAATGGAATAAGGCTTATGGCATGAAGCCCTAGCCTAAATGGGTGCATCTATTTTGTCATACCTTGGGCATCATACCAATGAATTGGTACTTGGAAACCAAGCTCTGCCATGGCACAGAGGAATGGGATATCCTGCGACAAGGATTTTTAATGACATTCAGCTCTGAGGATGGGTTTGACTTTATTGATGCGGTGCTACACGAAGTTAAAGAAGTGATATTTAGGATACCACAAGATCCTTTGGACCTGATCCAACTTGGTTAGACTACCCATTTGAGTCATGCACTAGAATGCTATAACATGACTGTTGAAGAAGGCGAGGATCCTCGAAAAGTTAATATTACGGAAACGGAAGGTCATTGTGAGGTTGAAGGTCTGCAGATAGAGTATCCTAACATAACAGCGTCACTAAAAACCAGGCAGGTCAACATTGGCATAGAGACAAAACCAAAATTTGCAAAAATTGGGGACTATTAGGATGATGCAATAGTAGACAAGGTCGCTGGGCTCCTGTGCGAATATCAGGATTTGTTCCCCACAAAGTTATCTGATCTAAAAGGGATAATAAGAGACCTGGGTGTCATGAAGATCATCCTGAAACCGAAAGCAAATCCTGTAAAATAAAAACCTTACCGACTTAATCCTAAGTATAAGGAAGGGGTTTGCGTTGAGTTGGATACGATGCTCACGGCAGAAATTATTGAACTAGTAGAAGAGTGTTATTAGGTAAGCCGATAGTGCTTTAGGAATAGAAACACAAAGAAGAAATAAGGATATGCGTGGATCTCCGGAAGCTGAATGATTCTTGTGTGCATGACCCCTTCCCAACCCCCTTCACTAATGAAGTCTTGGATAATGTAGGCAGCCAAGAAGAATACTCTTTCATTGATGGGTTCTCTGGGTATCATCAGATCAAAATCGCACCTGAAGGTAAAGGCAAGATGACCTTTGTAACGAAATGGGGATGTTTTTAGTATACAGTAATGCCTTTCAGGCTTAAGAATGTGCCAGCAATCTTTTCACACATAGTCATTGTGGCATTCAAAGACTTCATTCATAAGTTCCTGGAAGTGTACATTGATGACTAGACAGTGTTTGGATTGGTCAAGCATCATGTGGAAAGTCTGTGCTTAATGTTAGATACCTGTCGAAGGTACCAGATTGCACTCAATCTAAAGAAGTGTCTATTTTCTGTCCCCTTTGTGATCCTGCTAGGGCATGTGGTGTGAAAATAGGGATTGATGGTAGACCCCACGAAAATCGTAGTGATAATCAATTTGGAAGCACCAAGGAATGTGAAATAGCTGTGCGCGACCCTGGGGAATACTAGATACTATAGGAAGTTCATTAAGAGTTATGCCCATATCACTGCACCCATGGAGAAGTTGTTGGGATGCTAGGTTCTGTTGGAGTGATGAATGCCAAAAGAGCTTGGATGTGCTGAAAGAGAAAATGGTCGCTGAGCTAATCCTAGTCTTTCCGGGCTAGAAGAAGGAATTTCATGTGCACGTACACACCTCATGTATCGTGCTTTGGGCCGTGATGAAACAGGTAGGTGAGGGGGACTTGGACCCTCCTATAGCATTCGCGAGCAAGAAGCTATCCAATTTTGAGAAGAACTATTCCACTACAGAGCATAAAGAATTGGCCATGGTATACACGCTCCAAAAGTTCAGGCACTATTTGCTGGATGGACATTTTAAGATGTATACAGATGATTCACATTAAAATACCTCGTTAATAAGCCTGTGTTGGGGGGAAGATCTACAAGTGGTTGTTATTATTTCAAGAGTATGATTTTGAAGCTATTGTGAAGCCTAGATGATTGCATGGGACCAAATCATCTGTCGCGCATTGAAATAGGAGAGGAGCCCACTAATTTGGAGGAAGGACTACCTAATGCACAACTCTTTGCGATATGCATCACCGGTAGTCACTTTGAGGATATCATACAATTTCTAACAACAAGGACTACTCCAAAAAGGTATACAAGCCAGTAGAAGAAGGAGTTAGTAGTGCGCGCAATAGAATTTTCCATCATTGCAAGACATCTGTACAAAATGGGGTTTGATGAAATAATACAATGCTATGAACCTGACTTTGAGCAGAGCAGCATCCTCGTTGAGGCTCATGGAGGAGCTGCAAGAGGACATTATGCAAGAAAAGTGACAGTGTAGAAGGTTATGCATGCTGGATTGTGGTGGCCAACTCTACATAAGGACATAAAAGCTTATTGTAGGGCCTGTGACACTTGTTAGAGGACTAGCCGACCATCGTGAAGGGATGAACTGTTGTTGACACCGCATGTGACATTACAACCATTCGATAAATGGGTGATTGACTTTGTGGGACCAATTCAGCCTCCAGGGAAGAAAACATGTGCATGGTACATCATCACCACAATAAAGTACTTGACCAGATGGGCAGAGGCGCAGCCTGTGAAGGACTATACCAACGTAACAACAACAAAGTTTCTTTTTGAATATGTGTTGACAAGATTTGGTTGTCCGAAAATCTTGATGAGCGATTGAGGTACGCATTTTCTTAACGAAACAATCAGCGCATTGACAAAAGAATTGCAGGTGTATCATCAGAAAAGTACGCCTTATCATACGCATGCTAATGGTAAGGTGGAAGCATTCAATAAGATACTAGAGAGTGCACTGATGAAGGTCTGCAATTATGAAAGAAATGATTGGGATATGCATATACCCGTGGGGCTATGGTCCTACAGAACGACTTGTAAGAAGATGACTAGGAAAACGCCTTTCAGACTCATGTATGGCATAGAAGTTGTGATGCCAATGGAATACATTGTACCTAGTCTTCGCATAGCAACATTCACAGGAGTGGCAGATCGTAGATCCTTGGAAGAGAGGCTTGCGCAACTAGCAGAGCTTGAAAAGGACCGATTTCTAGTTGTATTTCATCAACAAGTTCAAAAGGAGAGCGAAAAGGCATGGCATGATTGGCCCATTAAATTGCGCACCTTCCAGGTAAATGATCTGGTTTTGCTAAATGACAGGAAGTTTGATAAATTTCCAGGAAAATTTAGGATGCACTGGCTGGGGCCCTACGTCATCAAAGAGATTATTGATGGTGGATTAGTTTAGTTGGTTAAGTTAAATGGGGAGCCCCTCCCAAGAAAAGTAAATGGTAGCTGATTGAGTCCATACACTGGTCATCCTTCTAGATGACTATATTAAGGAAGCATAGTCACTTCCCAGGTCGGGGAGTTGCATGATGAAGGAACTGCATGGAATGAGGGGATGTCACAGAGACCACACGCACGTAGAAGGTTGCACTACCTGGGATGCAACCACAGAGGTCAGCTAGAAAGTGATCGTTAAAGTCACTGTTCATGAATTGACGATGGAAAAACGGCTAAATGGAGCAGGGAGCAGCATTGAAGACAAAATTTATGGGCAAGGTCCTTGGAAATTTGTTGCCAATATAGAATTAATGAACCGATTTTGGGGGGAACTATTCGATTTGAATTAAAAATGGTTTATAAATTACATGTGGTTTCCCAACGAAGAACACTTGGAATTTTGAGCATTGAATTGTTGAGCTCTTCGACACGTATGAACCATGAATTATTGGAAGCTCCGATAGTGAGTTCAGTGTTTGAGAAATTACCAAAGGAGACCTAAGAACTATTGGATAGCATCATGTCGACACCGGCAGAAACTGTAGATATAGGAGAAGTAGTGACAATCGAAGCGGCTATGCCAAAGGTTGGTGTGGAAGCAAAGGGAACTGCTCTGGAGGTTGCAAAGATACCCAAGTTGCCATGGTCACCTAGAACAAGGCCTACCTGGACCTAGGAAGGCATGAAGGGCAAGAAAGGAAAGCAGGCTACAACACCACCGGTGTGCGCGTCACCTAGGAGAAACCTGCCGAAGAAAAAGCCCACCACTTAAGAAAAGGGAAAAACCATTAACCTGGAACCAAAGGAGGAAGAAAATGGGGATATCCCAATGGACGATGAGGATCTGGGGATCAACATGGAGGATGTTGAAGTTGAGGGGTCTAACCCCATTACTAAATCTCCTAAGTACATCCCTCCACGTAGGGGCAAGGCCAAGGTGCCTAAGGAAATTAATGAGAGCCAGGTCACCTTGTACACATCTCTGCTACCGAACAAGATTGTTTTTAAAGGACCGTGCTTGGGGCAGATTCCAACGTTGAAATTGGAGGACTGGGACTTAGCTGATACTGAGCGATTCCCTCACTTGGCGATAGACTAGCTGATGCACCACGTCCTCCATAAGACCACCGGGGTGACTGCGTTGGAACCATGAAAGTGTCTCAAAGGAGTGGATAATGCAGGCCTACTCAACTTTCTATGGGTGTCTCACTACAATCGCAAACCCATTACCTTGCTTGTAATCAAGCATTTGTTGTGCTTGGTACATGATGGGTGTCTGTGGCTAGAGGTGGCAATACCCATCACTAATAGACTAGTCCATAGAATCACGATGCTTCCATATTCAGGGAAGAATTCAGATATGATGTTTAGTGGAAAGGTAGGTGAACTGGCCCTCACTGTGGCCATGAAGAAGAAGTTTAGACTAGTAAATAAGCCACGCGAATATGTGATTACAAGTATTTCCAACCCTACAGTCAAAGTGGTCACACAAATATTGGCAGGGAAGATCATGCAGAAGTTTCGCTCTGATGAAGTACCGACGCTTGTCGTAGCCCTAGCAGCCCAATGCATGGACAGGGTTCAGTTTAATTGGGTGCACTACTTTTGCGTTGAGTTCCTCGCAAACTACCGCGAGGTGCAAGATATCAGCAAGACCTTCCACTATGCATGCCTCTTGTTATCCATTGTGCTAGTAGCCTGGGAACTACCTGAAGACAACCAATTTCCCTTAGTCACACCAGACCTGCCTGAGGCTGCAAAGTATGCTTTGCTATGGGCGACTAAGGATCCTCAGCGGATCAAGGACAGCAAGATATTTTGGATCTTGATGGAGATGAATGTGCACATGGACATCAACCGCAAGCCATGGTTGTCGCCTATTGTTTTTTATAAATTACAGTCGCACATGGAGTTTAAGGTTGATTTCCACCATGTATCCATAAGGGCGTGAAAGGACCCCAAGCAAAAGTGGCATGACTTGCCCTACTTAGCTATGGATGATGTGATTCAAGTGGTTATTGATAGCTGGTTAGCAGAATGGCACACTACCTCAGATTTAACGATGGTATCCAGCAAGATATCCACACAGTAGAAGAAGGATGAAGCCAAGCTCGAGATGAATTAGTTGGCTGAGAAAAGGAGGAAGGAGGCTAAGGATAAGGCTAGCGAAGACCATGTTACCACACAGGATATAGGTGGATAGATAGAAGGAGAGGAGCGCGACTCTAACAAAGAGAATTCACCCTCCCCAGAAGAAGAGGAAGAAGAGGATGATCTGATAGAACAGGGGGGAGAAGACCTACATACACCTCTGTTCTGTATCAAGCATCCAAGGGGACAAGAAAAAGTAGGGCCGTGGAAGAATTCCAAGGCCACAAGGTGTCCGTGGACTTGATCACCCTAACAGAGGGGGATCTAAATGACATTGGGGATACAGTGTGATGAGCCTCATCATTGAGTAATTATATGGGCCTTAATTCACCTCCTAGCTTAGTCAAACCAACTATTCTCACAACTTATTGCATACTTTTCATTATATTTTGTTTATGAAAAGAGTTAGAGTTGGATATTTGGCTTTGTGGTCTAATGTGCATGTAATGCAAGAATAAATGATAAAAGCAAGGAAAAATGTAAGTATAAAGGATAAAAGCAAGGAACTATGGCAAAGACCTTGGTAAAACTAGAATGGGACAAGGGAGAATAATTATAGGAGGTAAATCCTCCTCATTTACTACCCTTCCATTCAAATATTCCTTCATCAGCTCAGAGTGCAAACAGCGATCACTTTGAAGACTAGAAAACAACCAAGCAAGTGAAAAGGACATATACCAGTTTTTCTTGAATTAAAGGCAAATCCTCCCTAATGGGAAGAAAATTGTTAGAGACTTCACATGTAAAATAGAGAGGTTTAGGACCTCAGTATTTTTTTGGACTTCTATTGTAAAACTCTGTTTTATTTCTGAGATACAAAGACTTGTGGTAGTTTTCTCTATAATCCATGGTTTTTATAATAATAATGAGTTCTATTTAAGCCAGCTCTCTTTCTCTTTGCCCTGATGATGGATCCCATTTGGGATTCGAAACGTTGGTGTAAAAATCCTCTTACTGTGGAATCTCCGACCAAAGATTCAAAAATCATAAACCACAGATCTCTGAAATCCAATAATGAGTTCTATTTAAGCCAGCTCTAAGTTAACTCCGAGGGTTGAAGCTCTTGGGTTAGGGCCCGACCCAAGCAGCCAAAGCTCCTCTTTACTGTACATGTATGCTAGCATAGTTTCCTAGTTTTCATTGTTCATTTGCTTAAATATATTCATGGTTCTATTTATTTGTTTAAATAGCTTTTTGGTTCTGTTCAGTTGCTTAAGTAGGATTCATGGTTTTTCTGGTTATTTTCTTAGGTATCTACATTTTCATTACAGTAGCGTCGATTAGATCAGTCGTGTTGTAGTTTACTTCCATTTGTGCCTTCTTTCAGTTTACAAGTTAGCTAGGCAAAAAATATCACTAGTAGGTTGTGTGTAAGTGTCTCGGTCTCATCTCGTCCCTCTGGTACCATGACTTGAGGAAGAGACCCTTCAACAGCCCCAAAAAACACAAGTCTTTGGTTCTCACATGGGCTAAGGAGTTCACTATTTAATGCAGTTATTTGTTCACCTGCACTGGTTTTCTCTGTCTTTTTCATTTGAAACCACCTCTAGCACGTTCCTCATGCATCGCTTCCTCACCATTCGATCACCAACAAACCTTCACAATCACCATTTGATTCACTATTTTCTCCAATCGTTGCCTCGTGTGGATTCCACCACTTACTTTATGATCTTTAAGTCCCCACTGTTAATCTACCTCACCTGATCCAATAGATATCGTGTCACCCAATCACTTTAGGCACTTTAAACCCCACCGTCGAACTGCCTTGCCTGATCTGACGGATGTCGCTTCACCCGATCACCAACTATCTTGGTCGATATTCACCATTGATCAGCCCCACTTGATCCAACGACTATCACACAATCTCGCGTGGATTAGTGCACGAACGTTATCCACCCGAGAGCACGTGAGAAAAGTGGTTTTCTTGTGCTACATGTCGCACAGTAACGTTAATCACGTGAAATTTCCAAATACTTCTTACAGCCTAAAGGGCGCACGAGAAACTACTTATCACCTTAGAAACCTGCTCCCTCATTTCCACATGATTATTTTCCCTGCAAAATGATCTCCATTGTCCATCTCTTGAATTCACTCGCATGATAAGATCTTAGCCATTCATCACTCCTGTTAGCCTCATCTGTCCATCTCTTGAATTCACCCACATGATTAGATCTCATCCATTCATCTCCTATTAACCTCATTCATCCATCCACTGACTAAGCCCTCGCAACACGATCTTCGTCATTCATCTGCTTTGTTCCCTTGTTCGTCCATCCATTCACTTAAGCCTTCGCGATATGATCTCCACCATTCATCATGTTAATTAACCCTATTTGCCCATCTATCTACAAAGCCTCCTACGATCCAATCTCTGCCATTCATTTTCTTTTCACCCGAATGATCCAACAGTTCTTATGCACTATTGCTCCCTCATGTCCTCCTTTCACTAATTTCGACCTCCAATTGCTTTTTCTGCTTGAAACCTGATTTAGCCTAAGTTTATTTGTTACACCTTAGTCTAATTTTTATGCTCTTTACTTCTGAAACTTAGATAATTAGCATTAGGTTAGTGGTAATTTAGCAATTCTGCTTAGCATAGTTGTTTAATTGGTTAGTTAGGTTATGGTGTAAGTTTAGCATTTCATGTTGTTTTCTTCATTACTATAGTAGAGTAGCTCTCTCTTAGGTAGCTCTCTTAGAATAGGTTTTCTCTCCTTCCATCAAATAATTAAGCTTCTTCTGACCCTATAGAATTTTGGCTTGGAAAAACAGTGACAACAGGAAAGACCTTCACTTCTACTTCTGCATATATCACTATCACCTCCAAGTTTGTACAAACCCTGGGTGATAAGTAAAGCTATTAGCCCTAGGAGTTACAGCATTATTGTTGCAATACCTAGGCTCATAACTTTTTTCTGTCGTTGCAAGGGAGGTGTCTAAGTAGAAGTAATTACTGCTTTCTTCTATTTTGTAGTCTCCAAACTTCTTTTCTTCTACTTCTAGTCTTCAATTTTCCTCCATTAGTTTATTTCTACAAAAGTAATCTAGCTTCCTTTCTTTCATTTGTCATCATCAACAATTTCATTCTGGAATTACTTTCTAGATTTAACAAAATCTTACAAAAACCAACCCCAAAACATTTCATTTCATGCCTCGTAGGAATAGGGACAATTCAGGTAAATTCTTGACAATTATCCCCACTACATCCAACAATCAACCTTCTCTCTTCTTCGGTGACTGTGAAGTGGAAGAACCTTTAAGTGAGGAACCTTACATATTTGAAGAACCTACAAGGGAAGAAGAAGAGGAAGAACCCATTCCTACTGAACCAATGGCTAGAAACCAAAATGACAGAGGAGATAGAGAGAGAATTGAGAGTGCCTTCCCCATTAGGGAAACCAATGGGAACACTAAGATGAAGAATATAAGCCCCTCTTCTCTACTTCATTTCCATGGCCTGACCACAGAGGACCCTGACACTTTCCTATTTGAGTTTGTTATTATATGCCGAACCTATGACTATACTGATGATGAGTAAATGTTAAAACTATTCCCATCTACCCTTAAGGATGCATCATTGTGCTAGTTCATGGACTACTGTAAGTCAAAGGATACTAAAGAAAATATTTTCAAGATGACCATAGGCCAGGATGAATCCCTAGAAGACTATGAAGAAAGATTCCATCTCAGTTACAAAAGGGCCAGGTGCACACTTGACCCCGAGTCACTAAAGTTGGTCTTGCTTAAAGGAGTAAGGGAGGATCTTCTAGATACCTTAAATATGATAGCAAGAGGAGATGTCTACCAATCACCCTATGAGAATATTAAGACTCACTTTAGAAACCATTCTAGGGCAGCCAAGAAAAAGGGTAGGGGTAGTCAACCTATGGCCAGTACATCATCCTCCAACTTATCCATCAAGGGTGAAATTGGAAATATACTAGAAGATTTCAAAAGTGGCATGATGCAAACCCTTTCCTTGCAATTAGACACCATGAACATAAAAAGGAAGCAAGAGGAACCAGATAGATCCTTGGCCATCTTTTGTCCTAGATGCACCATGAAGCATCCTAGGAATGAATGTCCATTGAACTGTATTAATATTTTCTCAACCCATGAAGAAAACCACTCCACAAACAAGTTCCCTTCTTTACTTGGACTCAAAGCTATATATCAAGGAGTTGAAGGGGTCACTGACTAGCTTTGCTACATCAACCAAAGGAGACCTCCTAGGCGTAGACCATACTAGCAGAGTATGCAAGGGTCAGCCCGTGCATATTACAACCCCAACCAAACCACAAATATACCTTCTTGGGGACCCCTTGCTCATCCTTCCTGGTCTACACCCCTGCCTTGGTCCTATGCATCTCAATATCAATCCTAGCCAACCAACTAGTCATTTCAACATTATGTTCAACCACAACATCAATGGAATACTCCACACTAGGGGTGGAGGCCCCAATTCAATAATGTTCTAGCCCTATTACCTCCACCACCTACCCAACCACCACTCCTGCACTCTACTCCACCCAAACAACCCTAGATGCCTTCCCAGCCAAATCTGAACCCAAACAATAGGCAGGCTCAACAAGCATACAATGGAGAGACATCATACCCAACTTATGTTGTATAAATCCAAGAGATCAACCTAAGATCTTGCATAATTATCCCTGATAACCAACCTCCCTCTCCACATAGGGAGATTGAGGAAGAAAAAGAGGAAAGCAACCTTAAAGTAAATACACCCTTTCCTGGGAGATTAACCCAACCACTCCAGCCTACCCCAGAAGAAAATGAACTTCTAGGAGAATTGAAAAATCTATGTTTAAAGATCTCCCTTCTCGAAGCAATCAAAGATGTTCCCATTTAGAATAAATTGATTAAGGAGAAGTGCTTCAAGCATCCAGGAAGAAGAAAAAGGGATGCCCCTACCATTAAGGTCATTGGGTAGTTGTTTGACTTAATTTTGGGGCAGGTAATATGTCCAAAATATTTGGACCCTGGAAGCCCTGTAGTAGATGTGCACATCAATGGCACCATTGTCCCACACACTCTTATTGATCTTGGGGTTGCCATTAATGTGATGACCAAGGACACCATGCTCAAACTCAACCTCCAAGAGTCATTGAGGAAGACCACAAAAGTTTTGCAACTTGCAAACCGTTCCATAGTCACCCCTGAGGAAATTGTGGAGGATGTGATAGTCTCCATTGGCTCCTGGGAGTACCCTGTAGATTTCCTAGTTATCCACCCTCAAGCTAATCTTATTGGTTACCCTCTCATCCTTGGGAGGCCATGCTTGGACACAAATAATGCTTACATTAGCTGCAGAGTTGGGAATATGACCATCAAGAATGGGCATATATCCAAACAATTAATCCTATACCCTCTTGCTCAACCTTCTCTAGAGCATGATTTACCTTTATGGTTATAGGAGGAGGAAGAAGATGAGGTTTATTCTGCCAAACTTTATGCTTTGGAAGCAACCATAAGAGGAGGACAGGAAGATGAGGATGACTTAATTGAACACCTACTCCAAAGTCCAACTCCTAGTTCATTACCATTAGAAGAGGAAGTAAGGGAAACCCAGAGCAATCATCCAATTGACTTATTCTTGGCCAATTCCAACCCACTTCATGTCAAAACCATAAAATTTGGCCTAGAGAGAACTTTGAAAATTAACCCATCTCCTTCTGCTTTAGAAGAGGAAAAGCTATGCAACATGTTGAGAGAACACCTATAAGCCTTCGCTTGGAGTTATAAGGAAATGAAGGGAGTACAGCCCTTAATGTGTATTCACCACATATACATCAAAGAAGGTTGCAAGCCAGTTAGGCAACCACAAAGGAGGATGAATCCAGCCCTTAAAGACATAGTCAAAGAGGAACTGCAAAAACTATTAGATGCAGGATTTATTTACCCTATCTCTGACAGTGAGTGGGTCTCTCCTTTAGTGTTAGTTCCCAAGAAAAATGGTAAGTGGAGTATTTCTATTGATTATAGGGAGTTGAACAAAGCCACAAAGAAGGATCATTTTCCCCTACCCTTCATTAACCAATTACTAGATGTCTTGGCAAGGAAGAAGTTTTTTTCCTTCCTAGATGGATTCAGTGGGTACAACCAAATCCAAATCTGCCCAAAAGACTAGGACAAGACCACATTCACCTATCCTGGAGTTACGTTTTCCTATAGGGTCCTTCCTTTTTCCCTATATAATGCTCCTACCACTTTCTAGAGAGAAGTCTTAAGTATTTTTGTTGAATTAGTACATGATGCAGTGAAAATCTATATGGATGACTTTACACCTTATGGTTGTGATTTTCAAGAAGCCATGACTAACCTAAGCAAAGTATTACACAAATGCATTGAAATGAATCTGTCTCTTAGTCCAAAAATATGTGAATTCTTAATGACTGAAGGGACTGTGCTTGATCATTCAATATCTCAGCAAGGACTGCAGGTGGACCCAAACAAAATAGCAATCATCCAAAGGGTCCCAACTCCACCAAAGTAAAGAGATGTCAAGAGTTTCTTAGGGTTAGATGGATACTACCAAGGGTTCATAAAGGATTTCTGCAAGTTGGCCTCTCCTTTGTTTGGGTTGTTGGCCAAATATTTTGAGTTTATATGGTCAAAGAGTTTTCAAGAGGCCTTAGACATTCTACAGGGTAAGTTAACCACTGCACCAATCCCTAGAGACCCAAACTAGGCCCTTCCTTTTCATATTCATGTTGATGCCTCACACAAAGCCATAGGAGCAGCCTTAGGTCAGGAAGAGGAGACATTTCCCTATGCCATCTATTTTATCGGTAAGAACCTGTCAAAGGTTGAGCTAAACTATACTGTGACCGAAAAGGAACTCCTGACTATTGTGCATGCATTAAAAAAATTTAGGCATTACATTACAAGCTATCAAGAATTTTTGCATATTGATCATGCTGCAATCAAATATTTAATGAACAAACTAGATGTGAATGCTAGAATTATAAGATGGTTGCTTTTATTACAACAGTTTGATCTAACTATTGTTGATAAACCTGGTAAGGAAAATATTGTTGCTGACTTTCTATCTAGGATGAATCTACCTACAGGTGAAGAACGAATGGTGGATGACCAGTTACCAGATGAGCATTTGTTTTCTATTTCAGTTCTCTCCCCATGGTTTGCTGATATAGCAAACTATTTGGTATCAGCACAGTTTCCACCAAACTTGCCCTCCAAAGAAAAGAGCAAGATAGTCAGAAAGAGCAACCCCTTCACCTGGATTGGGGGCAATTTTTTCAAACTTGGCCTAGATCAAATCTTAAGAAGGTTTGTAAGGGAAGAGGAAGTCTTTGACATCCTTCTGACCTGTCATGATGGGCCTTGTGGAGGTCACTTTGTGGAAAAGAGGACAACATTCAAAGTGTTGTAAGGAGGCTATTATAGGCCTACTCTTCATCAAGATGTCAAAAGGTACATTAGTATGTGTGATCGGTGCTAGAGGATGAGAAAGCCTACTCCAAGAGATGAAATTCCCCTATAACCTCAAGTGACTATCGAGCCATTTGACAAGTTGGGCATGGACTTCATTAGGCCTATCAATTGTCCTTCAAAGCAAAAAAAACACATCATTGTGTGCACTGATTATTTGACTAAGTGGGCTGAAACCAAGGCAATTAAGGTAGCAATGAAAGAAACGGTGACTAAGTTCCTAAGGGAGAATATATTCTACAAATTTGGGTACCCTAGAGAGCTAGTCACAGATCAAGGCAGCCATTTTACCTCCAGCATGATTGAAGAACTGATCAACCATCAAAAAATCAAGCATAGGACCTCCACTCCTTATCATCCACAAGATAATGGGCAAGTGGAGGTGACCAACCGGGCACTAGAAAACATCTTAACCAAGGTAGTGATTAGTGACAGGAAGGATTAGGCAGAGAGACTAGTTGAGGCCACCTAGGCCTATAATACAACATGGAAGACCACCACTGGATTTACACCCTAGCAGCTGGTCTATGGGAAAAAGGCTTTGCTGTCCATTGAGTTTGAATATAACACATTGAGGATCGCAGCCCAACTAGATTTGGATCTCAGTCATGCACAAAAAGAAAGCTTGTTAAATTTGAATGGCTTGGATAGAATGTAGGCCCTCCTACATACAAAGATAGTTCAGCTTTAGAGGAATATCTGGCATGACAAGAACATCAAGGAGAAGCAATTTCAAGAGGGATATTGTGCATTGTTATATGATTCAAGGTATAGAGACTTCAAGGGCAAGCTAAGGACAAGATGGCTCCAACCTTATGTGGTGGAAAGATACCATGACAATGGTTTAGTGCAAATTAGAACGATTGATGAAGAAGCCATTCCATTGCTAGTTAATGGACACCGATTGAAAATGTACAAGAGGCCTTTATCAAAACAAGAGTTCATAGACAATATCAATAATACAATGATGATGGTGGAGCAAGTTCTAGCTCCTCCTTCATTAGGACACTGAAAAAGAAAAAAGAATAAGGATTTAGGTGAAAACCTCCATGAGGTGCTTGAGTCCCATATTTGGGTTGAAAACCTTGTGAGGCGGCCCAAGGATGAGAAAAATTGAAGAAAAAAGAATATCCCTGGGTGAAAACCTTCCTTGAGGTGCCAAAGGTAGATATATAGGGCGAAAACCTCTCTGAGGCAGCCTAGCTGTTTTAATATATATATATATATATATATTATATATATATATATATATATATATAAAATAAAAGAACAAACATAATTGTTATTGCAAGTGGGTGAGAAGGACAAGAAAGGAGCAAAGAAAAGATCCAAAGGGAACCTTGCCTCACATATTGTTAGCCTCCTGCTGTAGCAGGTTACTCATATTTCATGATTGACATTTTTACATGCCAAATATGTCATTCTTTGCATGCTGCAATGTTCCATATTTGCTACAGAAGCCAAACAAGGATGCCATGAGAGTGTGCCAGTTCAGGTGCTACTGCTGTGTTCCAATTTTGATACGCTATTCCATTTTTGGAGAATTTTCAGTTAAAGGGAGGTCCAAACAGTTTAACCTTGGTCTCCCTAGGTTTCAATTTCCTGGTTTAGAATATAGAGAATGAATGTTTGTCCAAACAGCTTAATCTTGGCAGATTGTTAGATAGGTAGAGAAGCAAAGGAGCCCAACTGTTTAATCTGGGCCCTTGGAAGAAATAAGGGTAGATGTAGATAGGAAGACAGAAAAAAGAAAAAGTTGAAAAGTTGGGTCTGCAAGTCTAAGTGCACCCAAACCAAAAAGAAGAAAAAATGCTAGGTAAGTAGGCTGGGTAGGTAGTTTTGAGGTTGCAGAATGTTAATTTGTGATCAATTCCATATTTTCAAGTGTCATATCTGTTCAGGTCACAATTATCAGACAAGTTCCATTTGAAGGACTCAAGCGAGGCATGTCTAACTTCCCCCTTCTTCCTTATTCCCTAAATCGCTCACTAACTTCCTCAAAGAGGTCAATATTTGCTTGATATCTCTTAGTTTCATCATTTTCATATCAAATGCCTTGGTAAAGATTTGCTTTACTCAAGGGATGGTCATTCCCTTTATGGACCATCTTCCTCTAATAGCCTAAGATTCACATACTTAGCACCTTCTTATCACCTGTCATATTAACTGCTAACTTTTACTATGTAGCTCCCTATCTATCTCCCCTTCCCCTACTAAAAACTATATTAATAACTCCCCTATATACTTATCCCCTCCCCTTGGTTGAAAAATAACCATAAAGTTCACTTGGGAATTGCTAAGTTTATCTGGAACTTAGTAACAACCCTCCTTTTGTCTCAAAAGACCATCTTCCAATGAAAAGGACCCCTTCCTGTGCATTAAGTCCCCCCTCTAAAGTATAAAAACCTCTTTGTAATGCCCTTGGACTCATTCCATGGCATAAATTCCTCCTTCTGTTGCACAAAACCTATGCTCCGCCCCTTTTTCCTAAAGTCCCGCTTGTAAATAAATTAAGCCTGCTCGGATTTCACCCCAAAACCCACTTTCCTAATGTTTTTCCCCCCACCGAATTAAATATTAAAATTAATTGGCACATGGCCCCCCTTCTTATCCACCCGCCACCTCGTCTTATCTGCCAGCCGTCAGATCTGCAGCACCCGCGATCTATGGTGGGCAGGTCTTTTCATGCCCCAAGCTGCAGAAGGTTAGTGCCCGGGAGATCGGCGGTTTTGCCGTCGTACTCCTGCCACACGTCACCCTCTCGGCTGTGGCAGAGCCCCCCTTGCCAATACCGCCCAGGCACAAAATTGGTGCGCCCAAAACCGAAAACCGCCCTCCCCTTGCGTGACGTAAACACCACATCACCCGCCAAGTTGCCGCCAACTCACCCCTTCCTGCCTACGCCTTGCTGACATCACCCTGCCACCGTGTCCTTGCCACATTATCATCCTGCCGTACTGCCACGTCACCTTGTTGACGTCATCAACGTACAATGGGTCCCACTGCTGACGTCATGCTGACGTCATCCGCCGTACTGCTGATGTCAGCAGCTGAAAAAACGCGCAAGTGCAAAAATGAAGCTTCGGAAGCCCAGAATGAAATTCTGAGGCAGTTTTCGATGTGCGACAGGAAATGGGCCAAAATGGGGAATCTTTGGGGAATCTTTTGATTCCTCAGCCGTTTTGTGCCGAAAAAGGGCAGGAAAGGCCCGATTTTGCAGGTTTTAGCATATCAGAAGAAAGAGAGAGGCCCGATCCAAGCATTAAAGAGTATCATAGCAAATGTGAAGCCAAAATCCATGTCAAAGAAGATCAGGTAGTGTCAAAGTGTATCAGAGTTGCGGCAAAGTGTATCAGTGAAGATCCATCAGCGGCTCGAAGCAGGTGAAGCATTAAAGAACCCTCCAGCAAAGTCAACAAAATAGTGAAGGCCATTTAAAGGCACTCAAATCACACTTACTGCACATTAAACTCACAAAATATCAGTGGACCAAAGCTCAAGGCACAGTTATTGTAGAACCACTGCACCAAGCCACAGAGGACACCACATTAACTCATTTTAATCCAGCTGTCTTTGGCGTAGCCCGAGGAATATTTACTTGCATTTAATTTCAGCACAAGTTAGGTTTAAAAATGTTTTTCCCCGCAGACCTGTTTAGGTCGGCTGTAATAAATACTTTTGGGATATTTTACCTATATATACCACCCTGAACAATGGAATGAGGGTTGGTTTTTTGTTGGTTGGATGTTTTGCTTAAGCAAAGACTCACACTGTATATTTGATACTTTCTATAATCAAAGACTACTTACGAGCTTGGAGAATAGATTGTTTACTGTGTTTAATGGTTGAAGAGTGATTGTGGAATTCTTGTGCTGTTACATGACTCAATAAGTGTTTCTTACCTCTGTTTTCCTTTCATAAATCACCATCTAAAACAGCAGAAAGAAAGATTAGCTTAGAACTTGTTTAACTGCACTCTATGCTCAGTTTTTGCTGTTTCTTTATGTTTTCAATCTGTTTTAGGCATAAATATGAATTCCACATGGCTCATGTTTGCCCTAATTCATCATGTATGACAGTTATCCAGGGATTCTTAACTGCCCCTAGATAGAGTTCATTCCCTTCCCTCCGTTAAGCTGAATGAGAGATTCTTAATTGCCTCTCATTCCTTACTTTTCAGTCCATCTTTTAGCTTGAAGTTTGTTTTATGTGCAGCTAACCTGCTCCATTTTCCTCGTATGACCAAGAAACACACCATCAGTCTTACTCCTCGACTCCATGCCCAATGGTTTGAAATTATCACACTATGCATTGCCTCTTTGCTTGAAAGCATCTTCCTTCCATTCAAACACCACCCAAACACAAACAAAACCCCTGAACCCAATAACTAGCCTAAAATCATCATCAACAAAGCTAAATCATTAAGAGAGAGCCCTCTCTAATTGTAGGTGGGCTAGAACCTGCAATCCAAAGATTGGTTTGTGGTTACCTCGGCTGTATCCCTTCAGGAGATTATGGACAACCTGAGTATTAACACATATATTCATCTCCTACACTCCTTACCATGCATCCCTCCATCCATTCCATTGTTTTTCACTTCATTGCTTCAATTCAGGTGAAGATTGTGTTTTCAACCATTACCATCATCCCTGCATCCACACACACTCCTACTTCCTCGGTCCATTCATTATAGCATCCTCATGGCACCAGCCAGCAACACAATCAAGAAATTCTAAGGGAGACACCAAATACTTCCAAGTGGTAATCCAGGAGCTCCACAGTAGCAGTAGCATCAAATCTAGGAGATCCACAGTAGTAGTAGCATCAAATCCAGGAGCTCCACAGTAGTATAAACACCATCAGATCTTTAGTCATAGACACTTGCAAAAGCTAATAAACCATCAACAGACAGCAGAGGAGGAAGAAGAATGACCATCAGTAGCACCTCTTATCTTTGACAACTGCAGCATAGCATCAAGACCACAGATAAGTATCCCACTCACTCACTCATATGCATCATTTGATCAAAATTTGTAAAGGTTAAGAGTTAGTTGGTTTATAAGTGAAAATGTGGCAAAAAGAAAATTCTTTAATAAGTCAAAAGAGAATGCAAAAGTCCATAGATACAGTATTGTTATGGCAACCATTTGAGAATGCTTGAAGAATTAGGATTTGGGGTAGAAACACCAGTTCACCAAAGACTCGGCATACCCTATTTCTTGATGCAATCACTCATAGATTCCAGCAACAAAGTAAAGGAAGGGAATTCCCAACAGTTGGCTCACCATGGTTTGATTAGGATCTTCATTGAAGATGCCCTCCAAAACCTCAAGATCCCTATAAAATGGCCAGTCTTCAGAGACTTACTAGCAAAGGATGACATCAAAACCCTCATCTATGATGTTAGTCCTTTTGTCAGTGAGGAGGAGGCAAAACAAGAAAAAGAATATACAGAGCTAGATGGGGATGAGATGGGTGAAGAAGAAACTAATACAAAGGAACATACTCAAACAAGACAAGGAGGATGATGCTGAAACAAGAGGAGGAAACAAAGGAAGAAACTGATGGAGATGTGAAAGAACAAAAAAAGGAAGAAGATAAGAAAAACAGAGAGGACAGTTGCAAGAAAAGAAAGACCAACTAGCATATATGGCCAGCCTCTCCTTGGAGGTCATCCAGTGTAGGATGCCAGCTAAATCCTATTCTCTTTACCTCAGAGAACAATGGCTGCAAT
The DNA here is from genome assembly GCA_000404065.3 of Pinus taeda. Taxonomy (NCBI): domain Eukaryota; kingdom Viridiplantae; phylum Streptophyta; class Pinopsida; order Pinales; family Pinaceae; genus Pinus; species Pinus taeda. Next base: position 90,661 of record APFE031499205.1, read on the forward strand.
TTTAGATTAAAACACTAGCACAAAGGAGCACCATGCCATTTCAGGACTGTAGACAGTTTATTGATCTTTATGATCAATGTGCACTAAAGGATGGGGCCAAAATGGTTGAGTTTTACTTGCATAACATGGCCCTCACAGACATGAATATTTGGGATCCTAATGCAGAGGTAGGAGATCTAAAATTAATGTCTCTGGCATCATCAATGAACCATGAGAAGTCAAGGGTTGCAGAGATGAAAATAATATTGGCTAGAGAGAAAAATGAACCTTTTTTCATCAAAGTTGAACAATCAAATCCCAATGGCCCTAATCAACACCCACAATCTAATTGAAAATGATACTCAGCTGGCACTTAGATATATTGTTGCCCAAGAGCAAGCAATTTCACATTTTGAGGATATCTTTAGGCTACTAAGATGATAATATACATGCCTACTAAAGAAGATGGAACACACTACCACATAGCTTGAAGATCAGAGAATATCACTCCCCTCAAAGGTTGAGAGAGGAACTCAACAGGACACCTATGTATAAGAAATCAATACAAAGGTTGAAGGTAAATTAGATAGGCCTAAAACCCAGTCCACCACTACTTCTAGGAATGCTAGAAGGGAGAAAAGAATAATAGGAAAAGAGGCAATGGGAAGAAGTAGAAAGGAAAGTAGGCTTCTATGAACAAGAAGAAGATACCACAACAAAAGCATGGGATGTTAGAGAGGCTACCAGAGCCATGAAGGACATGGACATTGATTAAGTTTCTCAGAGGATGAGCAACACTTTCAGTAGGGGGGTGATGATGAGCCTCATCATTGAGTAATTATATGGGCCTTAATTGGCCTTAATTCACCTCCTAGCTTACTAAAACTAACTATTCTCACAACTTATTGCATACTTTTGATTATATTTTGTTTATGAAATGATTTAAAGTTGGATATTTGGTTTTGTGGTCTAACGTGCATGTAATGCAGGAATAAAGGATAAAAGCAAGGAAAAATGCAGGCATAAAGGATAAAAGCAAGGAACTATGGCAAAGACCTTGGTAAAACTAGAATGGGACAAGGAAGAGTAATTATAGGAGGTAAATCCTCCTCATTTACTACCCCTCCATTCGAATATTCCTTGACTAGCTTGGAGTGCAAACAACCTTCAATTTGAAGACTAGAAGACAGTGAAGCAAGTGAAAAGGACAGATACCAGTTTTTCTTGCATTAGAGGCCAAGCCTCCCTAATGGGAAGAAAGTCGTTAGGGACTTCACATGTATAAATAGACAGGTTTAGGACCTCAGTATTTTTTCAGACTTCTATTCGAAAACTCTGTTTTATTTATGAGCTGCAAAGACTTGTGATAGTTTGCTCTATAATCCATGGTTTTTATAATAAGAATGAGTTTTGTTTAAGCTAGCTCTGAGTTAACTCCGAGGGCTAAAGTTCTTGGGTTAGGGCCCAACCCAAGCAACCAAAGCTCCTCTTTATTGTACATGTATGCTAGCATAGTTTCCTGGTTTTCATTGTTCACTTGCTTAAATAGCTTCCTGGTTCTATTTATTTGTTTAAATAGCTTTCTGGTTCCGTTCTGTTGCTTAAGTAGGATTCATGGTTTTTCTGGTTATTTTCTTAGGTAGTTGCATTTTCATTACAGTAGCATAGAGTAGATCGGTTGTGCCGTATTTTACTTCCATTTGTGCCTTCTTTCAATTTACAGGGTAGCTAGGTGAAAAACATCACTAGCAGGTTATGTGTAGGTGTCTCGGCCTCATCTCCTCCCTTTGGGACCATGACTTGAGGAAGAGACCCTTCAACAGCCCCAAAACATAGGTCTCTGGTTCTCGCATGGTGTTTCCGAGAAAACTAGTGTCTTTTCAATTTGCTAGTCCCACTAAGATGGGTAGCTATCTTAGAAACAAACAATTCAAAGTGCTTCAAGATTTCATTTATGTATGATAAATAAGAGAGAAGCAAACAGGACCAACCTATATCTTTCACTTGGCTCCTTGCTTGTTTCCTCTCTCCACTGATAGAGCTTGCCACTCTTCTCCTACTTGTCCTGCTTTAGAGAATACCTGTAGAGGCAAAGCAACAAAACACTATCAAAGCATCTCGATCTATGATATCATAAACAATGCAGAATCAGAAATACATTAACCATACAATTGCATCTACAAATAAAAAGATTCACAAATACATGATTATATGGAGGAAAACTCAAATAACTTTATTGATAGTAGAAGAGAGGATTACAACCCAGCTGTCTAATCCAGCATCATCCTCCTAGCATGAAATCCCTCTTCACCTCATGAAAAGCAATATCACCCAACAATACAATGTTTCTTCTCAAAGAGGAACCAACAGCACTTCCTTACAAATTACAAAATTCCAGCCTCTAGATCTCTGAGATGAGGGATCCATTATAGATATTTGTAGAGGGGTGAGTCATCTTTTCGGTTTTTTATTAGTGTCATTTCACTGATAGTTCTTGGTTCCACTTGGATTTCATGATCTCTTACTCATCCCTGGGCGAATTCAGAGAGGCAAGTGTCATATGAGAAGTTTCTAGAAGATTCTCTGGGTTTCCACTTAGCAAATTGTCTCTGCCATTTGTCTACTCTCCCTCATTGCACCCTATAGAAGGCATTTTCAGTATGCATTGGACCTCTTGTGTGTAGTAGGTGAGATGCATTGCACCTTGACCACGGAGCTGTTAGTATGGACCAGTTTTGGCCAGTTCTGGCCAGTTCTGAGTGGTTTTTCAGGTGGAACCTCTGGGAAATGATGTAATCAGTTGACCATGATTCTTTAGGGTGTGAAACAACACTTTTAGGGGTTTAAGAGCCCTTGGTTAATCAACATATATGATTGGGGTTGCAATGCCCAAATATGCCTATAACAGTTTCCCCCTAAAGCATGAGGTCATAAATCTTCTAATGTCGGGTGAAATGCCTTATCATGAGGATCTGAGGTATTTGAACTGGAAGGTGACCTATATAAAATACAATACAATACATCATCTTCATGTTATTTTCATGATCTAACTAAGGTAGGCATTCCCATGCTCAGCTTTATAAATTCATTTTCGTGTATATAGGACAGATAATCGTCCACTGTTGCATACTGGTGATTCTTGTAGAGTCATCATCCCTTAGCTTGGATGATCATCTGTGCAGCCACTGTGTACATTTGATGTCTTTATCTCCCTGAATATATCATAGCCCGAATGGTTGAAACTAGATCTGGGGTCTTCAAAACTCATTCAATCTTCACCCAATGTACAAGTTGATCCATGTGAAAAGATGTTCTCAAGTCGAACATGGAAAGACATTGACTGATTACCAACCAATGATGTAAGTTCTTAATAGGCACGAGAGGAATCACCGATAATGATAATGATCCTCAAGGTACTACGGTACAACTCACGTGGTGTGAATATAGGATCTGATGTCGAACACCATGCAAAATCATTTGGTCTAAGGCCATTGATGTAAACCCATCGCCGGAAGTGAGAAACTTTCCATTGAGGCATGCAAGCTTCAAAGTACTGAAAGGGTTATTCCTAAGTCAACTTCTTGGATAATCAGTTGATGTCAACAAGAAGTGACCCGTCATAGGAGGGCCTTAATGAATTCCACATCTATGACACGAAATGAAGCAAATGATTTTCTAGAGGTGAAAACGATCTCATGATACAAGGTTCAGGAATGGCAGTCATAAAAAATGGAGGGTGAAGGTATTGCAGTGGATGAGGCATTAGCTAGGTGGTAAATTCTCTGAATGACTTCTCTTGAACATATCAGAGACACTTAGATGGATTGATAGTGTTAACCCCAAAAATGGATGGTATGGAGGATCAATGGTGATGTGACCAGTGAACGAGATAAACCCAACCCGACTCAATCATGGTGATGGAGTTAAAGTGTCATGTTCAAGAGCAACCTCCTACCAACAAAGTTTTTCAAGTTTTCTTCCTTTTTCCCCAGTCATTGCTAACTAGTACCTCTTTATTTTTCTCAAGCTTTAGGATGATAACGTATGCTTGTTCTATAATTTTCCCTTCAGGCAAACCTGTCGCTATGTTTTAGCAAGCCTAGCGACAGTGAAACTCACTCTTGTCCGGATGGACAAGTTTGTCGCTATTGCTTTAACGAGTTTAACGACAAGGATAACTCGGTCCTTTTCATGTTTAAAGAGTTTGAAAAGGGATGAAAAGGAAACTCCAGTAGTCCTTTTTCATGGCATAATCCCTTAAGTCTGAAAAAGTATAAAATAATAAGAAAGGGATGACTTTTCGATCGCTTTAGCGAGCTGAAAAAGACAAGCACTCGATCTTTTTGTGGAATGATCCCTCAGGTTCAAAAAGATTAAAATGTAGAGGAGGGATGGCACTTCCCCTTACTTTAATGAGCTGGAAAGGCCAGTAGCTCGGCAATCTTTCCATATTTTATGAGTCTAAAAAGAGCATAAAAGAGACTCATTTTTTAGGAACAAGTGATGTTTTTAGGTAACAACTGGTTCCAAGTAAGTTTGGAACTTCTCAAACACAACAGCGTAATGAGGGTGGCTAATAGAATCACTCATCACAGCTATTCCTCAAAAGGGTAAACAATCAAGTGGAAGTGTATGATCAACCAAAAGAATGGAGGTGATTGTAAGAACACAACCAAGGCTTAGAAGGTTGATAGCAAGGCAATCACAAATATTATTTACCAAGGATAGATTCATTTTTTAATGAGCTTGAATCAGAAGAAACTATGCTCAGTGGTGGGTTTATTTTTTAATGAGCTTGAACCTTGTGGAAACATTGCTCATTTCAGTCATCTTAAAGATGTCTCTCATTAGTAGGTTCATTTTTTAGTGAGCTTGCACCATGCGAAACTTTGCTCATTTCCTTTTTGTGCAGGCTAGAAACGACCAAAATACAGAGCTAACTATACTAAGAGCTAAAGAACCACTGAGGTTAGGTTGGATAGTTTTGTCTTTTGCCTAGATAAAACACTTCCTTTGCTTTTCCTGTACGCCACTGACAACGGTGAATGGTGGATCAGACCAATCACCTAACCTAAGAAGTTGTTACTAAGAGCTAAGCTAAAGCACTTATAAGGCTAGAATGAAACTGCTCGCTTTTCACTTGCATAAAAAAGGCTTGCATGCCACCAGGTGTTGAGAAAAAGAGAATTTCCAAGTTACCGTATGGAAGTTCCTGCATTTAAACATGATTGTTCCATCTGCGGAGCAGACAAAACACTTCCTTGGCTCTGTCCATCGAAATAGACAAAGGTGAATGGTGTGAACTTCCAATCACATAACGTGCAAGGAGATAAATGTTTCAGATTGATCCCATATCCTACACAGAAATGGCGTTTCAGATTGGTCATATAACCTACAAGAAAATATGTTTTTTCAGCTGGGTTTGCCTACCGAAGCAGGCCAGGGTGCATGCCCCCTAAGCTTTGTTACATTCACCGGACTACTCACGGTAATTAGGTGGATGAACTGGAGGTTGAAGAGACATTCTTGGTGCAAAGAGACCATTTAGGGATGATGTTTTACTCATAGTTGTGTTTGAACTAGGAAATGAAAGTTGGTCGATGAGTTGCACCATTATGCCTTCATGCGAGAAACACATCACTCGAAAGAGTGTGGAAACAATAGCTCCCATGCTATAAACATAGTCATGCCCAAGGAGTAGATTGTAATTTAGTGGCCCTTAGACTACCATCATGTTCAAGAGAACAGTTTTCCTTCTCAAAGTTATAGGCAACTTTGGAAGGATTCCTAACAGTCGACTGGTTCCTTTGTTGAAGCCTGAAAAATTTCAATTCTCAGGTAGAAGCGATGGTGAACCAAGCACTTTCCAAGCAGTTGAGGAAAGGATACTCACGAAAGCCCCTTCATCTATGATAGTGCTAGACATGATCATTTTGTAAATTTGTACTATGATTCGGAATGGTACATTAGATGGAAGGCGGGGTCACGCTAGTAGATTCCAATAGAAGGAAATGACTAGATTGCTTGGAGGGGGACCGAATAAACGGCTGGATGAATCTCTCGAAATGGGGAACTTCCCTCCTATTTTAAAGGAATGGGTAGATTGCACCCATGTTCATCAGACTCTGTGTTAACAAAAAGAATTTGAATGGTCGTTCTCATTCTCTTTGGAAATTGTATCATCTGAAGGCGGACCTTCTGAAGGCAACACTAGGTTGGTTGCCGTCTCGACCTGTTGACTTTGGTCCGGTATGGACTCAGAAGGTTTATCTTCAACGATAGGTGTTTTAACCGATAATGAGGTATGTCAGTCAGATTTTCAACTAGTGATGGACATGGAAGAGTTTCTTGTATCCAGGCGGAAGTCACTTTGGTGAAGAAGGACAATTATTCAGGACACTTTTGGCTTCGCCAAGAAAAGGACAACGGTGAAGGGCATGATCGCCTTCAAACAACCCATAAGGAAATCTGAACTTTCCTTTTTGTCCATTGACTTCATTTTCACTAGTCGATGGTGTGCTCTCAACATGATCGACAGAGGTTAATGACACAAGATGGTGCAAGCAGGGAGACTAGTCTCTCAAGATCCACGGAATGCAAGGGCAATCTCGATGAAAGTGGTTTCCTTTGCAAATTATGTATGGAGATTTGGGTTTGGAAGGTTCGATGTGCGGATTTTCACTGGATGATGCATGGTTGCCCCCTTTCTTGACTTACTTCTTCTTCTTCTTCTCCTTCCCTTTCTTCTTCTTCAACGTTACTTGGTTTTTAGTATCACTAGTTTCACCAAGCGAAGAGGAAGAAGGAGAGGGAGAAACAAACGAAGTAGAAGGTGAGGGAACAACTTCAGTATCATCTGGTTGTTGATTCGATTGCTGAGGACTCATGGTGTTTTGAATGACAGAGGTTGAGAATAGCCATACCGGCAAGCCAATTGTGATTCCTAGAAGGGACAATATAGCCATATATGGAGCACCAATATCTTCCCAAGAGGAGAAAGGACTAGGATTCCCCCCAAGGGGAAATCCTTGGTTGGTGGATTCCATTACCTCAACCTAAGATCAATGAAGGAATAGGGATGTTATTCCAAATTAAATAAATTTTGTGACGCTTTGACACAACTTTGCTTTTTCAATTTTTAAGAGTTGAGAAAAAGCTAAAGATGATTCTAGTTGCCTTTGATTTTTAATGAGCCTGAAGTGACAAGTGCTCAGATGGACCTTTGCTTTTAAGGAGTCAAAAAGGAATGAAAGTGACTACTCTAGAAATCTAGACAGAGGGATTACCAAACCAATCGCAAAACTACAATATACACTTAGTGGTAAATTAAAGAGAAATTACCAAGGATTTTACATACGGCAGTCAATCTTCCCGAATGTTGTGTTCAGTGCATTGCAATTGATAGGGCGATAGACATGGCTTCCTAAGGATAAAGGATATAAGCCTATTGTGGTCTCCCAATATATACTCGATGGTACAGGAAGCACAAGTTAGTACTAGCACTTGTCATATCAAAGAGGAGGAATCACCCAACCTTCAATGAAAACGATAGTTACTAGGTTTTACAACGCCAGAATACGTCTCTAGCCTAGACCTCTAGATGTGTTGCGTTAGGTTCCAAAGAATTTTTATGTTCATTGAGGTTTATTTTAGAGTTGATCTTTTTTAGAAGTTTGTCTTTCAAGGTTCACCATGTGATGTAGATGTAAAATTCCTAAAATGAAATCTAAAATTATAAACAGTCATTTGTTTTCTTTTAGCAATGAAAATCCTAGCTACTAAGGAAAGAAGAGTACGATTCTTTCAACAGAGAGTAGAGAGCACACACTAAATGCACTTTTCCTAAATCATTTTCCGCATGCAATCTAAATGCAAATGCACATGCATGTATTTGTTTTTCCTCTTCCTTAATGTGAGAATGCCAAAAAGGAAAACTAAGTACAGATCTGAACTATTTTCTTCAAAGCGACACCTCAACAATTTCTTTTCAAAATGAAAGGAAGACTAAAATGACACTTTCGATTTTGAATGAAAAGCTGCTTTCAACACTTCAAATATTGACAATTCAAATCAAATACAATGACAAAAGTACAATCAACTATTTAGAAGAGGAAGACTTTACAACACTCTTCTTCTTGACTCAAAATTACAATTACGACACTTTTGAATCAAAAGACGACAGTTCGATTAATCTACTCTTGACAAAGGAGGACTATAAATGATGAAAAGTACATAAAAAACATTCAAAATTCCTGATCAATGGAGGCTGAATAATGTAAAGGAAGAAGGCTTCAGAAATAATATATTGATCATAAGAAGCAAAACTACTAAATAGAGCTGAAAATAAAGAAGAAAAAACCAAATTCCAGGGAAGGAAATAGTATCATTCAGTCATCGCACTTGTCCTTAAGGGAAACATGGATGCATCTCACTTGCAACACATGGGAGGTGCAATGTATCCAGGTTGCTAGTTACAAACAATGCGATGTGTTAGCTTCCTATACCAATAGGTTTCAATTTTCATGATTGACTGGAGAAATGCCAAATATGATTCATCCTTTCCATGCTGTAAAGGTTCCATATTTTGAAGAACTTCACTATGTATAGGTGGTTGACTCTTGCCATAGTTGATGAATAGCCAGATAGTCTAATCCTGGCTAGATCATGTTTGAATTTACTTGTCTTAGAATAGAGAATAAAGCTCTTCAAAAATAGTTCAAGCTTGGCAGAAAAGTAGCTAGGTAGAGAAGCAAAGGTTCTCAACAGCTTAATCTTAGCCCTGGAAGAGATAAGGGTAGACTTAGATAGGAGGACAGCTAAAAGAAAAGAGAAGAATCAGGGTTTGCTAGTTCAAATGCACCCAATGAAAATGAAGAGAAAATGTTAGGTATACTAGGTTGGGTAAGTAGTTTTGATGGTATAAAAGTAGGTTTATGAGCAATTTTCCCCTTTGGAACAAGTTTTCATCTCATAAAAATCATAAGGTACCATGGCAAGGTGGCTACAAAACAAATGGAGCATGACTAATTCCCCTCCCCATTTTCCCAAGAAACAATTACTAACATTCCCCCCAAGGGAAATGAGATCTGCTCATTACCTTTAGTCCACTTCATCTCATAGAAAAACTAAGTGAAAATGTGTTTTCACCTAGGCAAAACAAGCCACAATTCTTGTATAAAATGTCTTTATTCCATTTTGCCAAGTTTCCTAGACTTCACAGCTGGGTATCCTTTCATTCCCCCCATGCCTAAGTTTTCACTCTATAAACTCAGCCTAAACCATACAAACCCATCCCACATAGTCATATTAACCTACTAACACTATTATATAGCTCCTATGTATACTCCCCTCCCTTACTATGTATAAATACACAAAATCCCCAAAAAATCTAATACCCCGACGCTTGGCTAACTATAGCTATAGTTTAAATTTTTTTTAGGGAGTTATTGGTCCACCCAGGGCCAATAACAACCCTCCACATGCCCCATCAGGACTTGTTTAGCCTCTGGCTAAATAAATAGCCGAAACCCACATATTAAACCCACAAAACCCATTTAACCCAAAGTCCAAAATACACCGCAAAAACATTACAAAATGTAAAAAATTAAAGTGGGTCCCCCGCTGTTAACCTACCGCCACCTCCATTACCTACCAACCGTCTGATCGGTGCTGACAGATCCAACAGTGGTCGGCAATATCGCAAGCCCTAACCTGCTGAACTATAGCGTCCGATAGATGGGTGGTATTTCCGCCGTACCGAGGACGCGTGTCAAGTGCCCAACGTGTTCGGAGCCCCCTCCCCCAAAACCACTTCCCCCCAAAAGCGGTGCGGGGAATACCACTTACCACCAGCCCACCTCCCTGATGATGTCATGCCCATGTCACTTGATGACGTTACCCACCTTGCCGCTTGCCTATCTATTGACGTCACCTGACACGTCACCCGCCACGTCACATGCCATGTCACCTACCATGTCAGCATCCGTACCCCGCTACACGACAAAATGATGTCATGCTGACATCATCAGAAAGAAGCGCCCCGAACCCGTCAAAGTCAAAATTTCGGGTAAAAAGGGGTGAAAACATTAGTTTTACCCATTTTCCTTTGCTTTTTCCACGCTACTAGTGCATGTGAATTAATGTGAAAAAGACTATTTTCGCCATTCAAGTCCACCAACCAGTAGTTTTACTCCACAGCTCGGTCCCTCGGCTCACTTGGTCACCTGCAAATTGGCCATTCTGCCGAGAAAATAGGTATTTACAACAAATTTCTCTCGACCCCATTTTTATTGGATTTCACTGTAAAATTTCCCACAACACCTATAAATGTGAAGACAAAAACATTGTGTTGCTACCCAAAAATCCCCCATAACCTCCGTCTTGCCAAATTCACCATAAGTCCACACAGTGAACTAAAATTGAGCTCGTTCGGCCCTACAAATTCTCCAAGGAACCCCAAAAAGCTGCCTTTTGTCCACAATTGTCGCCCATTGTGCCAAAGAAGCCCATAAGTCCTGTTTCTCCAGCTAACTTCAATCCATAGAGCTAAATTGAAGCCAACAAACCAGTTTCAACGGTAAAAATCCCGAAGAAATCCATAGAGCCATTGTTCTTCCCATTCTGCTTGCACAAAGCCAAAAGTTCCAATTTTAAAAGGCAACAGAGCTTAGCCATGGAAGGTCCAATAGCCTTGAACTTCACTCCTCTTAATGCACCCCATAAGGAATTGGGACATTTGCCCTTAGCTGATAAATAATATCTAATCCAAGACCTAGTAGGCTACCAAAACCATCTGCAAGCAGTCAGTGAGCTCAGAAACAGCTACTTAAACCAAAATGATGTCTATGGCATATGGGAATCAAATCTACCCATATACTACTTCCCTCTGTGAATATATTACTTGAGATCATTCACCTCTGCTGTGAGAACTATGAGCCAACAAACAGGGCAGTTAAGAGTCCATCTGGAACTACCCTTTTTCATATTACTCCTGACTCTATAAATCAGATGCTCAACTTCAAACCAACCCACCTCCAGTTTCCTCTTACCATGAAGTTCTTGCTGGATGAAAGTCCCAAACTCTCCAGCTCAGAGATAACCAGAATTGCCCAAGTGTTTATGAGAACAGATTGCCAACCTAAGGAGCCACCTCCTTTCCACTATGCATCTTTCGCTGAAGTGGGTAGATTAGTTGTTGATATGATATCTTTTGTTTTGGGGTTCAAGACAAGTGAGCATATTGATGAAACCATATTGGTTATGATGTCTATATTTACCCCAGGGTAGCCCCCTGCTGTCAAATACAACTATGCCAAATTTATTGCCAACAAGATACATGACCAATTGTTGAGGCTAGACAGGGAGGAAATCTTTAAATATTCATCCTATATCTATCATTTGTTCTTATATTATCAGCCAGATATCTTCCAATTTCCCATTAGAAAATTGGACCATAAAGGGGAAAGGAGGTCTATGATTTTTTGGACCCCAATCTTTCATGAAGTCCACAGCTCTCCCTACTCTTATTGTGAGTTTATTGATATGTTTGTATACCTAGTCTCTTCTCTCCTAATGAGAACTCCTCCTCCTAAACTGACATGTGATATGAAAAAGATACTACAGCTCCCCAAAAACTATAAAATAGGTGACTAGTACTTTTACCAGAATCGCACTGCTCTTAGGATATATGGTTGTGAGCCATGCCCCTATAGGCTGCCCAGATATGTGC
>APFE031499206.1:13413-26558 GCA_000404065.3 Pinus taeda
TAATTTTCTGTGGCTGAAACTACCCCAAAATGCCAGAAAAGAGGAGAAATATGGCTGTAGCTGAGCCAAATCTGCTGCTGAAATCTCTTTCTCTTGCTGCTGAAATCTCTTTCTCCTGCTGCTGAAATCCACTTTGCTCACTGCTCAAAACATCCTAGCTGAAACAACTGCCAGTCTCCAAGAGAAACGACTTGCTGAATAGTGTGATGAGAGAATGAGACAAACTTCTCTTTTATAAGTTTAGACAGGCTTCTAGAACCCACTAGATAGCCTAAAAACAATTAAAAAAAAAAATTAAAAAAAACACATGAATTTTTGGAAACGTGGGGCTGTACGGCCGTGAAACGCGTTTCTGGCCGTACCACCCACGTTTCCATTTCGGGAAATGTGGTGGTATAGCCGGAAACGCGTTTCACGGCCGTACCAAATGCTGAAACGCGTTTCGTCCCAGTTTCCTCAAGGAAACGGGCCTCCCCCCCACGTTTCCTCAAGGAAACGAGCCTCCCCCCCACGTTTCCTGCAACATAGTTTTGAACTATCCCAATAGTGCATGAGATCTTCACTTTATCTCCATTCTTTAGCTTCAGTGTAGTCTTCACTTTCTCCAAGAATTTCTCCCCGTTCTGGTTCACAAATGGAATCTTCCATTTCTAACTCAACTTCCTTGAGTTTTCCCTTCAGCCACTTGCTTTTGTTGTAGCCTTTTCTGCATCTCATGCCATTCCACTGGCTTCTTCCTCAAGGCCCAACCTAGTCTCTGGCTTTCCTCTAGTATTCTCCTTAATGCATCGAGTTGTTCTTTTAACTCGCAATCTCTTGGTCAATTTCTTCTTGACTCATCTTCTTGCCATTTGCTTTGGCATTCTGCGTCTCATATCCTTTGTCATGGCTTCTCTCTGAACCTCTGCTATGACTATCAGTGGCCATCTTCTCCTCTTCTCTCTTCCTGAGCTCCTCATTTATCTGCAACAAGCCTCTGCAACAACGAGTCCTCCTCGCTGCAATCTTACCTCACTAAGCTCTCCTCACTCAGTCTTTTGGTAAACACGGTCCTTTGTCTAGAATCTCCTCTTGAGCAACACCTTTGCTCCTTCTAGGCTTCTACAATCTCTCACTCTCTTTTGAGAACACTTCAGCTGTCCTCTCTGTCCAATCTCTTGTTGGATTCTTCAGGTTCACTACCACTTCTCTATCAGAGTGTTTCCTTACTCTGTCTTCAAGAACAAATCTGGTTCTCCTCTCACAGCTTCTCTTGATGTCACTTGTGCATTAGTGTAAAAAACACATTCTCAATTTAAAACAGAACATATTACCTCACTTTCAAGATCTCAGCATGATCTTGTTTCACCAATCCACCTGTACTTTGAATGGACTCCCTCCGTCTCTTGCATTTGCAAGTTCTGCTACACATCACCTCTGTGTGCCTTCCTTCTTCAGATTAGAATCTGATCCTTCCTTTCCTGCATAACACCTTAAGACATATTCTGTTCTCAATTCTTTCTCATAGAATTTCTTTGTTCTGTTTTAACCAATTGTTTCAATTTCAATTCTGCTCTGATTACAAATCTGCTCTGATACCACTAATGATGCAGGGTTAACCCCGCTTATACCCACAGTATGCATAAAATGCATAAACACAACTGTCCCAGGTATTTAACTCACAAAGGAGTCAAAACTTCAACCATCAAATGGTTAAGGCCCCCTTTATTCGTCAGTTCCCTTGTATCGGAACTCAGTCACCCCGCCTAAACCTCTTATCGGGACTATTTACAACCCTCGAGCCTCCATATGAGACTTTATTAAATTCTTTAACAAATCCTTCCTACCAGGATTTTTCACCTTATCATAACCTTCATTTAGGCCTTCGTAACCCTTAAACCATACATATAACCTTCCCTCTTTAAACCTCGGCTACATATGTGTTTAACACTTGAATTACTCTATCGGCACATATTTTCCTTGTAAACCCATTTATCCGCACATAACGATGGACTTATATATGAATTAATGCATAAACCTTCCATTAGCACTATTTCTTTATAAAACCCATTTACAAAGGAAAATGCTCCCAAAACATACCTTTCCGCCTTTAGTACGGTTCATGCACAATTATCGAGGTTGTACCTTTATCGCAATCGTTTATCGGGACTTTCGCAGGCCATATTACATTTATCAGAACCGTTATAACTATCGGGATTTCGTTTAGAACCCCGGGACCGTACATTAATTGCAATACAAAGGAATAACGAGAAAACCCGCTCCAGCACACATAACCGGATTTCAAATCTTATAGACCCGCCACTAAAGTCCGTCGGGTCCGTATCTTCCGTATTAACTCTTCCGCCGCTCCGATTGCCGTCCTCCAATTCCTCCGATCGCTGATCAGCGCTTATCGCTATCGGCGTATCGGCCCTTTGTTATAACACGACCTCTCCGACATGCAATCGCTGATCTCATCTGGACTGTCGATCTGAATCTTGATTTGACGGTCCATACTTAATTGCATGATCGCGATCTCTCCATTTGAAAGGCCCGTTCCGACGTCTTCAAAAGGGAATCCGCCAATGCAACTTAATCCTAGCCATTGATCTTAATGTTCCAACGGCTACTGAGCAACCATCCTTTACTTCTCCGCTCAACTCTTTTTTACTTGGTTTTTCCGCATTTTCTTCAATTTTCTCTTTGTGGTTCGGTTCTTCTGAAGGTTTTGATCCTTCATTGTTTCTATTGCGCCACTCTAATCTGAGTTCAACTCTGCATATTCCTTGATCACTGTCCTCTTGGATGCTTCAAATGGATTCAATGATCCATTACGATTCCTCCGAATTGTTCCTCTCCTTGTGTAGTTCTTCAGAACTCTGCCTTCTGTTCCCACCAATGTGGCAAAAGTTGAAGTCGGGATTAAATCGGCAAGGGTCCAAAACTTGAAAAAGTCGTTAAAGTTGGGAGTTTTTCGAAAAAGTCGGCAAAATTAAAAAAATACAAAAATATTCATTTTTTAAAAAATCCGGACTTTTTCAATAAAATCCTGATTTTTTCAAACAAAAAAAAAATCATTAAAAAAACTACCACGATTTTTTGGAAAAATTCTCGATTTAATCCCGATATTTTCGACTGGGAAAAAATCGGCAAAAAATCGGCCGATTTAATCGGCTAGCCAAAAAAATCGTGTTTTGGGGATTTAATCCCGATTTTTTCCCGAATTTTTCCACACTGGTAAATGCTCTCAAATAAATGAGAACATGAATGGTTAATAAAGATAAAGAGTTAAAAGACAAATATAACTCTTTAAGAAGTTTCATGATTCTAGGAGCGAGAGAGAGTTTTTAGGCATTAAATGGAGAATAGAAGTGGACGTAGAGGCTAGAGGATTTAGGAGTTGAACCAGGAGTAGTTCAACGAACCTTCTTGGTATAAATGTAAGCCTATGGGTAGAGTGCAAAGAGGAGGCCACGATATTGAAGAACAAGCTTGTGCGAGACACAAAGTCTCGAATTTAATTGTGTGTTTATATTTATATATACATGGATTTATTTCTGACTGTGTCAGTGTTGAAAGAGTATTGAATGAATGAATTTCATATGAATTCGTAGGCTCTGTAACAAGTTTACATGCATAATTCTATAGAACGCACGGAAGAGCAAACGATTCAGAGGAATCGTAAAAGTATCTTTGAATCCAAGTGGAAGAGATAGAGTAAGCTCTGGAGAGAAGATGCGAAGCGAGAATTCGCAGAGGAGTTCAACTTAGAGGAAGTTGAGCAGCAGAAATAGAAGGCAGAGTTTTGAAGAACTACATAAGGAGAGGAATGATTCAGAGGAATCGTAATGGGTCATTGAATCCATTTGAAGGATCCAGGAGGACAGTGATCAAGGAATATGCAGAGTTGAACTCAGATTAGAGTGGTGCAGCAGAAACAGTGAAGGATCAGAACCTTCAGAAGAACTGAACCACAAAGAGAAAATTGAAGAAAATGCGGAAAAACCAGGTAAAAAAGAGTTGAGCGGAGAAGTAAAGGATGGTTGCTCAGCAGCCGTTGGACCATTAAGATCAACGGTTAGGATTAAGTCGCATCGGCGGATTCCCTTTTAAAGACGTCAGAACGGGCCTTTGAAATGGAGTGATCGCGATCATGCAATTAAGTGTGGACTGTCGGATCAAGATTTAGATCGACGGTCCAGATGAGATCGTTGATCGCATGTGAGAGAGGTCAAAGGGTTGGCTACAGTGTTATAACAAAGGGCCGATACGTCGATAGTGATAAGCGCTGATTGGCGATCGGAGGACGGCAATCAGAGCAGTGGAAGAGTTAATACGGAAGATACGGACCCGACGGACTTTATAGTGGCGGGTCTATAAGATTTGAAATCTGGTTATGTGTGCTAGAGCGGGTTTTCCCGTTATTCCTTTGTATTGCAATTAATGTACGGTCCCGGGGTTCTAAAGGAAATCCCGATTGGTTCCGATAAGTGTGATATGGCCTGCGAAAGTCTCGATAGCCGATTGCGATAAAGGTACAACATTGATAACTGTGCAGGAACCGTACTAAAGGCGGAAAGGTATGTTTTGGGAGCATTTTCCTTTGTACATGGGTTTTATAAAGAACTAGCGCCATTGGAAGGTTTATGAATTAATTCATATATTAGTCCATCATTATGTGCGGATAAATGGGTTTATAAGGAAAATATGTGCCGATAGAGTAATTCATGTGTTAAACACATATGTAGCCGAGGTTTTAAGAGGGAAGGTTATATGTATGGTTTAAGGGTTACGAAGGCCTAAATGAAGGTTATGATAAGGTGAAAAGTCCCGATAGGAAGGATTTGTTAAAGACTTTAATAAAGTCTTATATGGAGGCTCGAGGGTTGTAGATAGTCACGATAGGAGGTTTAGGCGGGGTGACTGAGTTTCGATACAAGGGAACCGACGAATAAAGGGGGCCTTAACCATTTGATGGTTGAAGTTGACTCTTTTGTGAGTCAAATACATGGGACAATTGTGTTTATGCATTTTATGCATACTGTGAGTATAAGCGGGGTTAACCCTGCATCAATTAACAATTAGGAGAAAAAAATACCAGTTGTTGCAATACGATTCCAGCTTGGAATTTTCACACTTGCCTCTAGTGTTTTTCCTATTTAAGCTCAACACCCATGAGTGTTGTAGATGTATTTTGTGATAGACTTGGCATGCTCTACAATGTTCTTTACCCACTCCACTTCGCCTATGTCCTCAAGCATGAGGTCTATGCATGTGCAACACATGGAATCCAAAATATGGTCTATATTTGGACTCTAGCATATTTCAATCCAGAAAATAGTTTGAGGCATTATCTATGATGGTCTGCACAACATTCTCCTCCCCTACTATCTTAATCATGTTGATTTGCGGTAGCATCAGATGTGCTCTAGCCATGAAATCTGGTGAAGAGGTTGGGGCACATGAGATCTCCAATACCCAGAAAGAATTTGGGCAAATTCTAAACAGTTCAGGAGATACTAAAAAATTAGTATTTTTAATGGAGACCCTAAGTCTAAACTTAGGGAAAAATAAAATATTAATGTGTATTAATTTGAAGCTGTGTTAGAATGTTTCAAAAGACATGGATCAATCCAGATCTAATCTTAGCCGTTGATTAGGGATTTAATCTCGGCCATTGATTTGTCAACAAGGAAAGTATAAGAGGAGGCTTGAGGGTCACTTGGAGAACACACTGAGGGAGACCAGTCAGTTCACTTTCTGGAGCGGGGTTTGTTGAGAAATTGAACCAGTGGTCTAGAGAGTAGTCAGGAGGAAACGAGTATGGAACAAAGAGACGGGACATCAATGCAGACGCAGAAGAGGCAGACACAGAGCTAAAGGAAGCCACGCATAGGCAGCAGAGACTGCGCAGAGCCAGAAGGGCTTGCGTCATCCACACAGAGGCTGCAGGAGTGATACAGATGGCCAGAGAGGTTGCGTAGAGCCTTAGTAGGCTGACGCAGATGGTTTCAGGCTGACGCTGGGTTCAGAAGAAGTGCTAGAAATTTGTCTATCTGTGGGTAAGCCAGTTTGGCACCTTGTTATACTTGAAAATTGCTGAATAATAAATTACTCCCTTGCTGCACCAATTTTCCCACATTGGATTTTTCGAGGACATTAGTCCAAAATAACTGTGTCAATGTGTGCATATGTTTGTTTCTGTATTACAGTGTGGTATCTGCTGCAACAATATTTATTTTAATGTTTGTTGAAGTAATTTCATAAATAACTTATGATGAAATAAGTAGGAAAAGTAAATCAGTTGCTGCAGTGATAGAATTTTCACAAATCATCTCATCCAAAAAATCAAATAGAAGGTTTGCATTCTTTACCCTATCAAATGCATCAACTAATTTCAAAAACATTGTTCCTTGAAGGCAAGAAACAAGGAAATTAATGATAGTGTGGTTATTTCCATTGGTCCATCCATTTGACTTGATGGAACAACCTCTTTTAACCCATGACTCTCTATACTTAGTCAAATATTCTTCAATGAAAAAAATATATTTTTGCAAAAGACTTTCCCACAAGTCATGCAAGAGGGCCTTTGAAGCCCTTTCCTACATATATAATAGAGTCCCACATAGCTTTGTAATAAGGTAATAAGTAACATTAAAGGGGATATTTGCATCATACCACCATATAACAATGTATTGAAAATCAACTTCTTTGCATTGATTTTACCAGTGTTGTGAAAATTGCGGTTAAATCGCGATTTAATGAAAAAATTGTGATTTTTTCCTTCTGCCGATCAAATCGCGATAAATATACGAAAAAATCGCCAGTATTTGTTTTTGCTGATTTTCAAAAAATCGCGATAAAAACGAAAAAATCTCGGGGGGTCGCGACAACATAGTTTTATAACGTTTTTTTGGGTTTTTTCATGCAATTTTTTTTGAAAGAAACAAATAATTTTTGAGTGGGGCAGCTTAATGATCAAGTCTAGGCCCTAGTATGGATATGCTATTCATGGTAATGTTAATTCTTAAAGTAAAAGTGACATTCTTCTTAATCTTCATTTTCATCCTTTTACTTAAATTTTTAACATTACCATGAAATGACTCAGGATGTTTGAGAGTGGTTCCAGTCTCATTGGATTTCATATGGAGAAAGTAGAATTTTAGATTTCATTTAAAATCCAGCAGACTTATCAGTTTTTCAGGATTTCAGGATTGAGAGATTGTAATGTTTCCAGGTGACACCACCTGCCTGGGCTACCCCCTGCCACTAGTAGAGGACGTGGTCTACCTCCTATAGCTCCTACTTCTAGTTCTTCAACTTCTAGAGCACATCAAACTCCACTGCCATCTCCACCAGCACAGGGACCAACATCTACATCTAGAGGGAAAGGGAAAGCTGTGACATTTTCTCGTAAGAGGGGCAGAGGAAATCAATAGGATTAGACTTTCATTTTATTGTATATGACATTATGACATGATGAGATACATTATCATATTTTTTGTTGATATTTTGAGGCTGAGTTGGGACTCAGGAGTCAGGACTTACTATTCAAGACATGATTCAATGTTATGTGTGATTTTAGCACTAGAAATGATATTAAACATCTTATATATTAGTTTTTTTTATCATATTTATGTGTCAATGTATTTATTTTATGTTGTAGATGGTTTGATATTAAAAAAATTGAAAAAAATGAAAAAAATGAATATTTTTGTACCAAACGATTTTTTCCCAAATTTTTCCGATTTTTTCCCGATAAATCCGATTTTTTCCGATTTGTTCCCCGTGCCGATTTAATCCCGATCATGATTTTCACAACATTGGATTTTACCAATGGTTATCCAAAGTGGGTTGAGTTAGACTTGGTTGGGAGGAAGTGGCATTAGCATAGGTAGTGGCGGGGAAAGTTGAGAAATAACTCTTGATATTCATCCTCTTTTTACATTTAGATTGTAATGTCCAAGAGCAGGAGGAACATAATGGACGGGATCATGGACATTAGTGGAAGGGATAGAAGAAGAGTCTTTAATCTCAAAATCTTCACACCCACCTACTCTCATGGATTGTAAAATTTCCTTCTTCCTTGCAATTTCCACTTGGATAGCTTTATCCCTAGCCTTATGCTCCTCAAAATTCTCAAGCCTCTAAACGAATTCTGCCCTAATATGCCCTATCACTTCATTTGGTGCTTTGCATGGCCTTACTTGGCTCTATTCCCTGCCAAGTGTTGTTTCAACATGTGAATACCCCCTCATCCAACATATTTTTGACAATATTTCCGAATCATTTTGCCATTAATCATATCACAATGAACCCATGTAGTATCTTTGGCTTTTGGAGGCATGGTGGCTAATAAAATGTTTGAAATTTGCAAGGAAATAAATCCGCAATTTAAAAAAAAAAATGTAGCCAAGTTGTTGGAAATACTAAGGGGGGGGGGGGGTGAATCAGTATTTCTTTTCAATTGTTAATTTTTCAGTTAAATCATTTACATTTAGAACACAAAAATAAATAACAGGAATGAATGCTTTTATTAATATAATCTTTGCAACAAATCAAGTACAATGTATATATAGCTTCAACCAGTTGCCAAGCACCAACTTGGATTTTTTGTGAGGTTCCAACCTCCAGAGCACCAACCCTATCTTGTCAAGGCTCCAACCTTGGATTTAGGAGCACGAACTCCCAGGACACCAATCCTTCTAGTTCTGAGGCATCAACCCCAAGGGCTCCAACCCTCTGCAGTAAATTGTTTGTATCTGTTTGGTAGTAATTCTCTGCTCCCAACCTTGCTGGACCTATGACTTCTGTCCTCCTGCTTCTTCCATGTCTGCCAGACCTTTAGCTTCCTCAGTTTCTTACATTTTCACCAACCAATAAACTTTCCTTGTTCTCTGTTATATATGCCCTGATACCCCTGACCTTTGGCTTCCTTTTCGCTCGCTTGATCTTTCGGCTTCCTCTGCGCTCACTCTTCGGCTTCCTCTGTCTCTTCGAATTCACCAATACTCAAAGGATGCGTTCATTCGAATGAAAGGCCGAATTACAAAAGTGTTGCATTTTAAAAACATATTAGAGATCCCACATGCCGTGTCATTCCTTTAATCACAATCGCAACTTCCGGGGGTCTTTTACAAGTCGTGCCCATAACATACTCTGTCCTTAATCGCAATTGCAGTGTTTCAGAGGTTTGTACATAACACAGTGATTCTGCTATTGCCGATGGAGCGGATGCGATGTGGTCTTAAGCAGTTGTTAATAACCCTGTTGGGTCCATAACCTTATCGCAATCGATTGTTTTCCATTGTTACATCTCTTCAAGACTTGCGATATGCGACGAATGCGATATTTCTTTAGGGCGTATTATAATGGTGCAACAGGTCCACATACTTACATCGCAATCGAGGTTTTAATGTGACAATAGTTTTAAAAAACTTGCGATGTGGCGGATGCGATGTTGTATTACAATGTATTGTAATGGTCCCGTGCGTCTGTATATATATCACAATCGCAGATTTCAAGTGGCATTCCTTTTTAATACACGACTTCCAATGCGGATGCGATATACCATTAAATCATGTTGTAATGGTGTAACGGGTCCACAATAATATAACGGGTCCATGCGGATGCGATATTACAATAGGGTGGTTTATAATGGAGTGATTGGTTCTGCTCCTTATATCGCAGTCGAGGGGTTCAATATGACAAGCCTTTCATAACTTGCGATGCGATATTCCAATAAGCTTCTTTTGATAACTCAACTGGGTCCACAACTTTATCACAAACAACAGTTTGCGGGACTTCACGAGTGCAGGAATTAAGTCTTACTTTCTTACCCCTGCTCTTCCGACAACTGTTGTTCCTATTGCCTCTTTCCTCGCTGCGTGTTCTTCTTTGCTCCTTCTGATGAATTCTTCCACTTTGCGGGTCTTCTTGGGCATATATTACATGCGATACTCCCGATATGGCTCCTCCGATGTTAACTCCTTTGATATGTTGGCTCCTTCGATATTTCATGTGATATCTTAATAAGAACAGTTTGTAACAGACTCTTACTTATGGCTTGGCTTCGCTCCTTGGCTTCTTGTTCCAGTTTCTTCACGGATCTGCTATGCTTCTCCTTGGCTTTATATCATTATTTAGTATCTAGAATATTGCCATATTGACATCAATGGCAATCTAGATCAACAATCTCCCCCTTTGTTATTGATGGCAATATTCTTCTTCTTTGCCCCTTTGACATCAATGTCAAAGGAATACACAAGGAGTCCCCCTGTCGAACTGCTCCCCTTGTCATGCAACATCTTTATGAATCAACTTAAAGTGATGCTAAAGAAACAACCCCCATCTTTTGAAGAAGATGTTCAAATGCTTCTCGGGGAAGAGGTTTTGTGAAAATATCAGCTATCTTCTCCTTAGTATTGATATATTCCATGATGATGTTTTATTCAACTACTTGTTCACAAAGGAAATGATACTTGATTGGTATATGTTTGGTCTTTGAGTGCATCACTGGATTTTTGCTGAGGCTGATAGCATTTGTGTTATCACAATAGATGGTGATTGGTTGATTTGTACCTATGTTGACATCTTTCAGAGCTTCCTTTATCCATAATATTTAAGTACAACAATATGCGACAGCTATATACTGGGCTTCAGCTTTAGATAGTGATATGGATGTCTGTTTTTTTGCTGAGCCAAGATACTAGACAGTCTCCCAGGAAGAATGCATTTCCACTAGTACTTTTTCGATCATCGACACTTCTGGCCCAATCAGCATCCGTGTATGCAGTCACAGTAAGAGTTGAGCTCTTAGGGTACCAAATACCGAAATCATGAGTTCCTTTCAAGTATCTGAGAATTCTTTTTATAGTCATCAAATGGGATTGTTTAGGAGCGATTGAAACCTTCCCACCATTCCTACTGCTTGCATAATGTTGGTTCTCGTAGCTGTTAAGTATAGAAGGGCTCCAATTGTTGACCTGTAATGAGTTGCATCTACCGGAGGGGAGTCATCATCTTTGCTTAATTTGCAATCAGTGGTCATAGGTGTGCTCATGGGTGCACAGTTTTCCATTCCATGTCTTTTAAGCATGTCTTTAAGATATTTGGCTTGAGATATGAACATGCTTGCCGTGGTTTGAGATACTTGTAGTCCAAGGAAGTAAGATAACTCTCCTATCATCGACATCTCGAACTCTTTTGACATATTTTGAGCAAACTCATGGCTCATTTCATCATTATTACTAGCAAAAATTAGATCATCAACATAGACAAGTGTCACTAGTAACTTATCTTCATCTGTCTTTATGTAGAGATTACTTCCTACCACCCCCTTCTTGAAGCCTTGTTGTTGTAGATAGTGATCCAATCTTGTGTACCAAGCTCTAGGAGCTTGTTTCAACCCATATAATGCCTTTTTCAACTTACAAACAAAATCTTTTCCTTCTGCTAGATTAAACCCTTCTAGTTGCTCCATGTAAACTTCTTCCTTGAGTTCCCCATTCAAAAACGCTGATTTTACATCCATTTGATAGATTTTAAATCCTTTTGAGCAAGAGAATGCCAAGAACATCCTAATAGCTTCCACACGAGCTACTGGTGCGAAGGTTTCTTCAAAGTGAATTCCTTCAATTTGTGAAAAGCCTTTATAGACAAGCCTTGCCTTATTTTTGATGATTTGTGCATCTTCATTCATTTTGTTTTTGAACACCCACTTGGTTCGAATTATATTTTTATCCTTTGGACGAGGTACCAGCTCCCATGTCTCATTTTTCTCGATTTGAGACATTTCTTCTTCCATGGCTTTTACCCAATGAGGAACCTTGCTTGAGTAAATGTTTTTGGTATCTATCATGGATAGTAGAGCAACATCATTTTTCTTTGGTGTACTTGTCATCTTTCTTCGGGTTTGCATCCCTTCATCTATATTGCCAATAATAGGCTCTTCTGGGTGATATTTTTGGAGAAATTTCATCTTTGAAGGGGTTTGAAATGGCTCTTTTTCCTTGGGTTTTTCTTGATCTTTTTCTTCTTTTTCAGGTTCTTCTTCAATGAGAGGGTCAACTTCATGTTCTTCAATTTCTTTTTCTGGAAGGTCTTCATCAATCTTCACATCAATGCTTTCCACTATTTTCTGTAGTCGATTATTATAGTACTTGTAGGCTTTGCTCCTTGTAGAATATCCAAGGAAGATCCCTTCGTTAACCCGAGAATCAAATTTTCTTGGTGAGCCATCATTGATTTTTATAAAGCACTTGCTTCCAAAAATCTTGAAGTATTTTATTGAAGCAGGTCTTCCTTTCCATAATTCATATGGAGTCTTCTCATTATTTGGTCTTATTTGAGTTCGATTCAAGGTATAGACAACTGTTCCGACTGCTTCTCTCTAGAATTTTGTTTGCAAGTCAGCTGCTATTAACATTGTTCTTGCCGTTTCTTGAACTGTTCGATTTCTTCTTTCAACTAACCCATTTTGCTTGGGTGTTCTGGCAGCAGTGAGTTCTCTTTCGATTCCATGTTCTTTACAGAATTCATCAAATTCTTTTGAAGTGAATTCTCCCCCTCTGTCTGTTCTGAAACAGTTAATCTTAGAGTCCTTTTCATTTTCTACAAGAGATTTAAGATTCTTAAAACATTCAAATGCTTCGGATTTATATTTTATGAAATATACCCACATCATTCTAGTATAGTCATCAACAAATAAAGCAAAGTACCTTTCTCCTTGGAGTGCTGGAGTTCTAGTTGGTCCGCATAAATCAGCATGGATGATCTCCAAAGGCTTTGATGTAGAAAACTCTTTGGTCTTGTGGTTGGTTCTAGTTTGCTTTCCATGTTGACATGGACCACATACTCCTTGATTTGGCATGAATAATGCATTAATCTTACTGATATTGATCAAGTTATCGAAGCTTGCATGTCCAAGTCGCTTGTGCTACAACCAACTTTGCTCTGTTTGACTTAAGTAACATTTATCTTCTTGAATTTTGTTCAGAATGTAGATGTTGTTTGGTGTTCTAACCCCTTCTGCCACAAGTTCCCCTGAGGAAGAGTTCCTTATTTGACAGTCTTTAGTGCTAAAGCAATGTTACTTGGGAGCGGGAGCGACATTTTCTGAAGCTCTCGGTTTGGGAGCGAATCCCAGACGATTTAAAATATATATA
>APFE031499214.1:0-16949 GCA_000404065.3 Pinus taeda
CATATCCTTGCTCACCTGGGGCTGGCTCTACTACTGGAAGTGGTGGAGGCTGACAGATGACCTGTGGTGCTTTCGACATCACGTTAGTATCTTCATGATGTGATTCTTGTTACAACTTCATATATGTCACTTCAATCAATTGCAATGTCTATTATCTCCTCCATTTATTCTCGGGACATGCAAGGTGTATCTTTCTCAAATATAAGATTGTATAGCAGGATGATAAAGTGTTCAATTATCCTTTCCATCACTCCTCGATAACTACAGTTAGACAACAACTTGCAATAGTTGTTTGCGGTAACCTCTTTTGGTTTCCATGTCCAGGTCATGCTAGGGAACTACTGTCATTCTTGAGCAGATTCTGAGCCTTAGCCACATGGGACTTCAAATGTTGAGCTAATAGACCCGACTAGTTTAATGGCCTCCCATCACTTCCCAACTCGTCCAATAAGGTTGCACACCATTCAGCGAAGGTATCTATGCTTTCTTGACCATATATTCTACGGGCAAAGATGATCAAGAACTGTTAAGCCTTCTTGAGGGAATTTGTCTTGTAAACATGGGTGAGTGTCTATCTAAACTTCAACAACTCTTTCACCCAACACTTGACAATGTCTCTCATATTCACATAGATATGGGTGGCATAAAAGACTGATTCCATGTGCCTCACTAGCGCAGGCAAGTGATAGTCTTCTTCCCTGAAGTTGGCAAGCTTCCTCTCGCAGGAAATGCTCAATGTCATAGTCTTCTCATTCCTATGTGAGACAATCTAGCTAATGATGTCTACACACAGGAAGGCAGGATACCCGCATGCAACCTTGTATAACCCTAATTTCCAGATGCTAAGATAGACCTGTTGGTCCTCCAAATCTAACCTAAACTCTTTTGCAAAAGTATCTTTGATCTGTTGTCATGTAAGTGTTGTTTCCTTCTCAATAAACAATTGAGTATCTGCATACACTGATAAATCAACTAATGTTTGTTAAACTAGTTCCCTAGTACTACTCTCGGCAGTTTCCTTTGATACATCTCTCTTGGATGCCATGTTAACTATGACTGTTGGAGAGATGCTCAACAACAGTTGTACCTGTGGGACAAAGAGGGCCCTCATGGAAACCAAATGTTAGTTAAAATACCAAAACAACTTCAATGCATTTCAAGCAACAAGTCGAGCACTTTATGTGAGGGATTGTGTAGTTTTCCTTGATAGAGGTGACTGACTAATTGTGGGAACTGTGCACTACGCAGTCCCAACAGCCAAGGTGGAAGCCTGATGACTGGAACTGTACAATGCATAGTTTAGCCTGGGAAAAGGACTAGGAGAGATTGTGCATTGCGCAATCTCAGTGGCCAAGCTATGAGGTTATCTCTTGGAACTGTGCAGTGCACAATGTGCAATTGGAGCCAACTCAGGCTATCCTTTGTGCAATGACAGAGGCCAAGCCATAAGCTTAAGTCTCCATATTACACAGTGCTAGTTGTTCAAACTGAGATCCAGGAAAGGGAACCCAGTTCTGCCCAAGGGGAGTGTGAAAAACAAGCAGATTATAAAGATAGTGTGAAGTTGAGTGTAGATATGATTAAGTGTAAATACATGCATGTGAAACAAGTGCAGTAATTGATCAAACCGAAGGAAAACGAAGCATGTGAGGAAAGTCACCGCAACGATGACCATTGGTGAAAAAATAGGAAAACTCATGCAACACTTGGGAAAGAAAATCTATAACTTGAAATAAAACTTCTACAAGTTAAAACTCTAGTAACCATGCAAAGAAACAAGTGAAACAACACTCACACAAGACAAACAAAAAATAGGCAAAAGACGACAAAGGAAAAACTCACGCAGAAAAGTGACGGTGATCGCACTGAAGGCTCCTTGATCTCCTCAGAAATGCTATAGCTCCAAGATCAAGTGTGAAAATGAGCTTTAGCGGCGTCAATTAAATAGATTTGGACAAATCAGGGTTTATGATGTGCATGCCTAAAATCAAGGAAAAAGAGACACTTGGTGAAAGTTTCTAAAAATAATGCAAGTGCCTCCTTCGAGGGACTAAAAATAGATCCCTATTTTTTAGGGATGCTTTTTTATTTTTTCGGGGAAATTTCCATGCACATTGTTGGGAAAGACAACATAGTTTTGGGAACTGGGAAACTTTCTAGTTTAGTGCATTGTGTAGTTTCTAAGCTCAGTGAGGGTTACACAATTTCTAGGCTCAATGCTAGGCTTCCCCCTCATGATTGTGCATTTTCTGAGCTCAAGGCTCACTAGCAGTCAAGATTGTACAATTCCAAACAGCAAGGCTATTGCCCTCAAGAATTGTGAAGTCTCCAGGGAAATCCTAGAAATGTTCTGGGACCAAGTAAGGAGATCAACTTGTGACTTAGAAAATTAACCAAATAAGAAAACACAAGACAAAATGAAAAGGATAAGTCTCAATCGA
Source organism: Pinus taeda (assembly GCA_000404065.3). NCBI lineage: Eukaryota > Viridiplantae > Streptophyta > Pinopsida > Pinales > Pinaceae > Pinus > Pinus taeda. The sequence continues at coordinate 2,442 of APFE031499214.1, forward strand.
AACATGAATACCTGGATCAGTGCAATATGAGTTGTTGTGGTTAACAAAGAAGGCTCTAAAATCGAAGCATAGGCAAAATTTTGGAGGGTGGTTGTAGTCACTACAACATGGGCAACACACTGGTAGAACTCCAACTCTCTATATGGACCTTATCTCATATAAGGCGAGTCTAACTCTTCTAAAAGTATTGTTCGGTTCTTTGATTATCATAGCTTCTTCACTTAGCTTGAGTTAAAGATGTAGTCCCCACCATTCTCTTCATCAGAATTACACATACCAAGCCAAGTCAAACTGAGTTGTTTCGATTGGGGATGAGGGGTATATAGATGCACAAGTAAAATGTATTGTCAAAGTTTTAGTTTCATCTCTGGTGTCGCTCCACTGCCAGTAGGTCTGGACAGTACCCCGACGGAGTCACTTCAGGAATACAAGCATTGCTCCACTGTCAACGAGCTTGGACAACACCCTGGCGGAGTTACTTGCTTCACCTCTCTACACATAAATCCACTCTCTTCTTTTTCCCTTTATTTCATATTTCATTGTTTTCATTTTCATTTGTTCAAAGAACTGTGCATAGGCACTTATTTATTTCATGACGCGGAAGAGGGATCCCGACTTATTAAGAGTATAAGAGGTTTTCCCTTCATAGAAGGATATTTATATATACCTCTGACATACTTGTTAAGGTTTTCCTCCTATCCTTACTCTATTTGACTTAGTTGACAAAGGTTAACCGACAATAGAAAATCCATTAGAGTAGTCGGTACTAGTTAAGAGTGAAAGCATCATGATTACACCATTACTCTCTTAAAGGAACATATTTTCCATCTGGGTATCATCAACTAGAAGAAATACAAGATTCACAAAGAGAGGGAATATACAGATAACCAAGTGTTGATAGCACTTCAAGTTCCTCAAGGAATTCACCTTGCTTTTCAAAGAAGCCAAATGCGGTTTCATGTGAAAACTAACCTACAAGTGCAAAAGCAAACAAACAAAGAAAAGAATCAGGATAAAGCAAGACAAAGTGAGAAAAAAAAAAAACAAAACAAAACAAACAAGAAAATCAAAACTACTCCTACTCCTAACCTAAGAATAACATAGGCCAACTCACGTAAAGTGATGCTTCCAATGCAACCATTGATGCATTGGCTTGCCCATGTAGGCGAGAGTGTGCATGTCAATAAGGATTGAAAGCAAACCAACCAATAAGAAAGATTAAACAATACAATCTAGAACATTCGAAGATTGAATGCATCTGCAAAAAAGTAAAAATGAAAAGTGCATGAAAGGCAGTCTATGGATGTACCATGGTATCCTAACACATTGCGAGTGGAAGACAAGCATGTACGCACTTTCAAACTTGAAAAACGAGAAAACATGAAGAAAGAATAAAACTTCCATTTTTCAATGGTGCTTTCTATGTATGACTCCTCCAATGCTTGAGCAATAGGATCGTATGATTCTCGTGGAAGATGCAAAAATTGTGAGATAGATTAATTTTCAATTTAAACAACATAGTGATGAGAAGCCTACAGAGATTCAACAGATTTATAACCCAAAGTGGAATTGACCTCAAGGCTACGAGAACCTGACATAACCATCAGCTTGGGCTGAAGTGCCTTAATAGCTTGGGGAGGTTCTAATTCATCAAAAGATGGGCCATCAAAGACCAGTGACTTAGAAAGATAAATAGTGGACAATTCGGAATCATGATCAAATGAATAAATGAAAACATCATGAAATCCACGATCAGAAAATTCACTATGATGAAAAAAGGCACCCTCATGATTTGATGAACCGTAAAGATGGGATGATGAAAAATGAGAAATTTCACCCTCTATGTTTCCGAAAAGGTAACATGAGAGATTGGGAGGATTAAGGAAGACAAATTTTTCCTCTTTGCATTCAAATGAAAAACTGGCTTCCACGTATTCTATGAATGATCGAAAGTAGAAACATCCAAAAATGAATTTTCACAAGATGGACTAGAAATGACAGAATTGTGGAATATGTCAGGATAAAGCGAACGAGGTGTGAACAGAAGGAGGTCACCCTTCACTGTAGTTTGTTGTTCAGATTCCACGCATACTCATAAAAAATGATATCGCAGGTTGGTTTCTCAACAACAATTCCATCCAGAACTTGATCCTTATGAACATCACAAGAAGGATCCGAGACAGAAAAACACAACAAACTAAAATCCAGAGGATCAAAGGGATCGAAGGACCAAGGATGAGGATATAGAACTCATGGGAACCATCGGAGTTATAGTCCAAATCTGTGCAAAAGTTATGAGCAAGTGGGGTAAGAGAAGGTGGTGATAAATTAACAAGTGGATTCTCAACTTCTCCCACCTCAACTTGTGGAGCTAGAGTTGTTTGATGAGAAGGGAATGGAGGGTCACTTGGGAAAACAACCTTGTCTATATCGAATTTAGAAGCTCTAACACTGAGGTATGGTGGAAGAGGTTCAAAATATTCTAACTCAAGTGGATTTTCATAAACGTGAACAAGATATTGAAATATTTCATCCAAGAATTCCCAGTCAACTTCGTCTTTAGAATATTCAAAATAGTAATGAACAAAACGATCATGAAAACCTTGAAGAGATTCATCAAGTAATTTTTCGCAATTTTAAATTTTTTTATTAAGGGTTTTATGATCATAAAAAATGAAAGCACAGCATGGTTCACCAACAAACTGATTGAAAGAGTGTATGGAGGTTGCGGGAAATGTGTGACACCATTTCTTTGCGCGCCCTTTGAACGTAAGAGAAAACAACCCAACCCACATGTAACATTCTCAAATGGGATGTCATGCCTATCACAGAAACCAAGAAAAGAAATTGTGTGCCTGAATAAGGTTATTCCACCCTCGCCATTGAACTCAATTCTGGACAAGTCATTTAAAATGATCGTTGGCGTTTGTGGAGTTAGAAAAACATGTCGAGGTTATGATTATGGAAGAAATCATGAAATGTGTGTAGAAATTCAAAACAGACTTCAAGGGCTCAACTTGTCATCTGGCCCTCCTTCTAGTGCTAGAAATTTTGACGGTGTTGGAACCACCAACATTCAAGGGATCTCCCCGATATGAAGTCCCAACTAGACCTCACACGATTTGGAGTAGGATCCCCAACAGTGGATGGTAATGCTATGCATTCACTGTGGAAGCGCGTAGAGTTAGGTATGATAACTTTAGGTGAGAGCAAGTGTGTGACCCTACGGAGATTCAAGTGTGATGCATGAAGGTTCCAACACACGAAGGGAAAAGGAAGTGCGCCCCTTGGAAGCTTGTAATATTACACAACTTGAAAGGGACACATGAGCGAAATGACATCACAAGCTAAAATGAAGAATAGTCCACAAATTAAAGTGATGGGTTAATCCAACAATATGCATTCAACAATATTCGTACAAAGGCATACAAAGTAGTTCATAAGCATATTCATAAGTTAAATAACATACATATTAACAAGAATAGTCCTACTATATTAACAACATATGCATGAAAGAGTGATGGCTATGATTTTATTATTATGAGTGAAGGTTCCATCCTTACATACCCCATTGACGACCACTAGCCCCAATAGTGGAACATTGCAGTCAAAAACACCTACTCCTCCAAAGAAGTATACTCGCTCTATGTTATGGAGAATCCAAGGCTCTTCACAATACTCCCAAGCTCTTTCTAAGCCTAAACCTAGCCAAAATCTTGTCTCCCAAAATCATGTTACATGAGTTATGAGGTTCTATTTATAACAAGAGGGGGTGACTCTTCAACTCCCCTTTGTGGCCTTTGGACTACCCTCATGACTCTTCAACTTCTTCACAAAATAACACATTACATTACATAATGAAATTTTATATTCCAATATTGACACTTGGAATTTCACTTATAACATAATTACACATAATATTACATTTTCCACATTTACCCATATAAGAAAAAATAGGGTAGAGACAGTCTAAAAAGAAACAACACTATGATTCTAGAGTTTTGGGAAAATCCAACTCAATAAAATCCACTTGCTTCTTCTTGGCCACATATTGGTTCTAAGATTTGTACTATGTGATGGTGTCCCCAAACTACTTAACAGTGGCTTTCTGGAAGCAGACTCTAGCCTCCATGGCATTCAGGTATATTGTCTTGGAACCTGTGTCCAACTCATTTTGAAGCATGACCAACATTGTCTTGGGCTTGACAGGACCACCGATGTACTTCTACATGTTGTGTGCATTCAGCTCCAAGTCTTCCTTAGTGGCTTCTTGTCTTACCTTCTCCATGTACTCATAGATCACCTGTCGGACTTGGTTCTTGGGATAGCATTGGTGAGGGAACCAATTGATGGGATCTAGTGTTTTCTCACCAAGACATCCAAACTATTGTACAACCACACATATGATGCCTGTGTGCTACCAGTGAATGAGGCAAACTACTCTTTGTTATGAATCAACATTCAAACCTTCGCTTTCTCTAGCTATGCCTATGGCTTCATCTTCTTCACTAAGTCAAGCGAGGCCGCTTTGTACCTCATTTTCCACTCTTGTACATGGGTGACGGAACCATGTATGTTTTTGATATTTTAAACAAACTCTTTTCTCCACTGTTGTAGGCCATGAAAATGGAAAATTAATTTATGCACAGTGACAAATCTGTCATAGAGCTTCCACATAGTTTCTCCAAGTGCCGATACTTCTGCAAGTATCGTTGTCCTCATCTCCCGCAATGCAAAAACTACATTCTACATTGTTTTTCATAGTTAATTTTCCTCTTTCCTGGCAGCCTCCAAGTTCTTTGCTAGTTATTCATTCTCGTTTGTCAGATACTGAACATTTGAGCATGTTTATCCTACATAGGCCAAGATGGCTTTATAAATGGTAGTTGGATGCTTCCTCGTGTCTGAAACTATCACCCTTTCCTTGATGAATGTATTTGATGCATTATCATCCAGAAAGTGCTTCCTTCGTTCCCATACAATCCTCTTTCAGAACTCATCAAATCATAGATTCTACACATCCATGACAAAATCATCATCAATGAGAATAGCATCTCCTTTCTCGCTCAGGGCAAGCTCTTCTACTAGAGGTGGTGGAGACTGAGGGATGACTTATGGTTCTTTCTCATTATTTCATTGTATTCATGCTGCAAATTCTATTCCAACTCCATGTCTGTCACTTCAATCAATTGCCCAATTTGTTGAGCAAGCTCTCAATCCTGCATCTATTCACCTTCCTCCTCAACTACTAGTTATTTCGGCTCATCAACCTGTATCAATGTTGTTTCCTTTGTCATCACACCTTGCCTTTGTTCTTCTTCCTGTTTTCGCTTCTCTTCTCGTTCTCTCCTTCTTAACCCTTGTTCTTCCTTCATGTTCTTCCCCATCTCTTGCAACTTCAATTTTACTTCTTGCAACCTCTGCTTTTCTCTCTTCCTCCACTCTTCTCCCTTCATCCTTTGCTCCCTTTTTTCTTCTGCTACCAAATTTTCCTTCACAATAATAGGATCTTCCACAATTTTGTAGCTTTGATCTCCCTCTGGATCGTCAATATTATTCCTCTTTTCTTTGTCCTGCAATGGATTGTTTCCTTATGCTACTATTGTTGTTGCTTACAGAGTGGCTACTATATGTGGAGGAGCCTTCCAAGTCCTTTCTATACTGACTGAATCATTGAGTCTAGAGGCATTGTAGCAATTCCTCCAAGGGTCCTCCTCTGTCTAATGAAATTTCCCCCTGATCCACAAAAAGTAAACTCTCATACAATGGTCCTTGCAAATATTGTGGGGATCATATAAATTAAAGTCTCTAGTGCTAAACTAAAATTTCATTATGTCCTTAGCCTCAACATCTGCATCTTTCAAAATATTAGTCTCATATAATCCAATCCGTAAAGGAAGAGTAGGCCATGGCACTTTCTTCTTCCTATGCAGTCCTTCTGACAACCCTGTAGCGAGGTAGTATGATACTTGTTGCATGATCAGTTTGTCAGTGGCATACCTTGGTAAGAAATGCGGAGGCTTATCTCCACTAAACACTCTGAAGAAGGCGCCACCTCGTAAGGAGTACCAATATGCAATGTCTACTATCATCTCCATTACTTATTGGGACATGCAAGGTGGATCTTGCTCAAATATAATCTTGTATAGCGGGATGATAAAGTGGTCAGATAGCCTTTCCATCACTCTTTGATAAATGTAGTTGAAAAGAAACTTGCAATAGATGTTCACGATAGTCTCTTGTGGTTTCCATGTCCAACTAACGCCAGGGAACTATCGTTATGCATAGATTGCATCCAGTAATTATGCGGACATGTAAAAACTTGCTTGCTCAATCTTAGGTGGATTCTGAGCCTTAGCCACATGGGACTTCAACTGTTGATCCAACAGATCTGACCAATTGAATGGCCTCCCATCACTTACCAACTGGTCCAATAAGACTTCCCACCCTTTAGGGAAGGTCTTTGTGCTCTCTTTACCATATATTCTACGCGCAAAGATGATCAAGAACTAGAAAGCCTTCTTGAGGGACTTTGTCTTGTAAACATGGGCGGGTGTCTGTAAAAAAATTGATGGCTCTTTCACCCAACGCTTGAAAATGTCTCTTGTATTCACATAGCCATGGGTGGCATAGAAGAGTAAGTCCATGCACTTCACTAACTCGGGCAAGTGATACATCTGCTGAAATTCATATTCCCTAAAGGTGGCAAGCTTCCTCCCACTAACATTGCTCAATGTCATAGTCTGTTCATCCATATGTGAGATAATTCAAGTAATGATGTCTGCACATGAGAAGGATGGATACCTGCCTGCAACCTTTTGTTAACTTGACTTCCAGATGCTAAGATAGAAATGTAGGTTCTCCAAATTTTCCCCAAAGTCTTTTGCAAAACTATCTTTGATTTGTTTCCATGTCAGTGTTGCTCCCTTCTAAATAAACAGTTGAGCATTTGCATACACTGATAAATCAACCGATTTCTGCTCAACTACTTCCCCGGTACTGATCTCAACAGTTTCCTTTGATGAATCTCTCTTGGATTCCATGTTAACCGTTACTACTGGAGAGATTCTCAACAATGGTTGTACCTGTGGGACAGAGAGGGTTCTCATGGAAAGAAAATATCATTTAAAAAACCAAAACAACTTCAAGCCAAGTTCAAGCAGCAAGTCAGGCACTTGATGTAATAGATTGCATAGTTTTTCTTGATCAGGATGATTGACTGACTATGGTAACTACGCACTGTGTAGTCCCAACAGCCAAGGTGGAAGCCCAATGACTGGAACTACGTAATGTGCAGTTTAGCTTGGGTAAAGGCCTGGGAGATACTGTGCATTGCACAGTCTCAGTAGCCAAGTTGGGAGGCTAACTCCTGGAACTGCGTAGTGCGTAGTTGGAGCCAACTCAAGCTATGATCTACGTAACTTTAGAGGCCAAGCTAGAGGCTTGAGTCTCCAGATTGCGCAATGTCATTTGTGAAAAGTGAGATATGGGCAAGGGAACCCATATCTGCCTAAAGTGAGTGTAAAAAACAAGTAGATCTAAAAGATAGTTTGAATTTGAGTATAGATATGACTAAGTGTAGATGCATGCATGTGAAACAAGTGCAGTAATTGATTAAACTGAAGGAAAAAGAAGCATGTGAGGAGAGTCGCTGCAACGGCAACCATTGGTGTAAAAATAGGAAAACTCATGCGACACTTGGGAAAGGAAATCTATAACTTGAAACAACACTTATACAAGTTAAAACAATTTAAAACACCATTAACCATGCAAATAAACAAGCGAAACAACACTCACACAAGCCAAACAACAAAAAGCGACATAAAAAGTGGCAAAAGATGACAAGAGAAAAACTCACATAAAAAAGTGATGATGATAGCACTGAAGGCTCCTTGATCTCTTCAGGAATGATATAGCTCCAATATCAAGTGTGTAAATGAGCTCTAGTAGCGTCAATTAAATGGATTTGGACAAATTCGGGTTTATGACACACATGCCTAAAAGTAAGGAAAAAGTGGCACTTAGCAAAAGTTTCTAAAAATAACGCAAGTGCCTCCTTCAAGATATTAAAAATAGATCCTTATTTTTAGGGATACTTTTTTTTTTTTCCTTTTTTCCTTTTTTAGGGAAACTTTCCGTGCACACCGCTGGAAAGACAGTGTAATTCCAGGAACTGGGCAACTTTCTGGCTCAGTGCATTGCACAATTTCTAAGCTCAATAAGGGTTGCACAATTTATAGGCTCAGTGTTGGGTTGCCCCCTCATGATTGCACATTTTCTGAGCTTAAGGCTCACTATTAATTAGGACTACACAATTCCCAACATTAAGGCTAGTTGCCCTCAATAATTGAGCAGTTTTGAGGGCAAGCCTAGAACTACTGTGGGACCAAGTAAGGAGATCAGCGTGTGAGTTAGAAAATTAACTAAGTAAGCAAACACAAGCGAAAGTGAAAATTATAAGTCTCATTCGAAGCCAAGATGAGTTACTGTGGTTAATAAGGAAGGCTCCAAAATCGAAGCATAGGGAAAATTTTGGAGGGTGGTTGTAGCCGCTACAACAGGCTGATTTAATGTAGTAATGAAGGAAGAAGTCACTACCCTCACCAATCTTGAGGAACATAGTAAACAATAGGATTTTTTATGGCAACAAAAATCAACATCCCACTAGCTAACAGAGGGGAAAGGAATACAACCTTCTTCTGTAATGGTGCTCTAATGTTGTCACCACAACTGAATCGCCTCCATCAAAAATCCTACAGGAGAAAAATTGCTCGACTTCCAAGATATCACCCAAGAACTCATTCACTACTATCAAAAAATTATATCTGAACCTCCCTAGAATAAATTAGAGGAGATCCAGTGTATTACAAAGCACTTACCTTGTCTACTCATTGTTGATCAGAATGAAGCCTTGTTCTATGAGATGATGACGAAGGAATTGGGCGAGGCTGTCAAAGAGATGCCAAATAGCAAGGTTCCTAACATGGATGGATTCACCATAGAGTTATTTCAGGCTTGTTGGTCTATAATTGGCCAAGATATCAGGCTTGTGATGGAAGAATCTAGGAGAACTCAATCCATTCTCAAAGATGTTAGCACCATCTTCCTCAAATTAGTTCCAAATTAAGAAAAAATGGAGGAGCTAAGTGGATTCAAACCCCTTTACAATGTTGTATACATGATTATAACATAAATCATTTCCAACTGACTCAAGCCACTCCTTCTAAGATTATATCACCTTAGAAAACTAGTTTCATGGAATGGTATTAAATCCTTGATGGTATCATGGTTATGCATGAGGTCATCCATGCTATGAAGGTCGTGTGAAAGGCTAGTAGGTTGCTGATGATTAAACTTTAAAAATATTTTGATAATTTTAACTAGAAATACTTATTCCCCATCCTCAAAGTTTTTGGCTTCTCCCCAAATTGGATAGAATGGATCAGGAATATCATATCCTCTACCTCCTTCTCCATTCATGTCAATGTATCTCCTTTCACCAAATTCCAAATCTTTTCTTGGAATTCATCATGGTGACACTTTCTCACTGTTTCTTTTCATATCGGTTGTGGAGGTGCTGGGGTAATCTCTTAAATTAGTGGTCTCTATAAATTCTCTCCAAATCCTTCGCCTTTTCGATGACGATCTTCTTCACACTCATCACCAGTTTGTAGATGACACTATGGGAATGAGCACTCCATCTATCTTAGAAGCTAACAATTTTATTTGAATCTTGGAGATGTTTTCTCTTGACTTAGGTATGGATGTTAATAAATTTAAATCTTATATTTTTTTCTTCAAGGCTCCACTCCTAGTGCAACGATATATAGCCACTATCATGGGCTTTCAACAAGGAAAGATTTTGTAGAAATATATTGGATCTCCTTTGGCTAAGAACTCATTAAGGTGGAGCTTATGGGAGTATCTCATATCTAAAATCAACAACAAGATGGAAGGATGGGCCTTATTTGCTTTGAATATTGCAAGAAAATTGGTCCTATTTAAAGTTGTGCTTCAAGCTCTCCCCATTTACTTATGTCCAATGCTAATGGCACCATCCTTGATCCTTCAAGAACTCCATTTAATTAAGAAAAAATTTCTTTGGAGGGGATCCAACTTGGAATGCAAATGGTCCTTACTGGCCTGGGACAATATTTTCAAACCAAAACTCAAACAAGGGCTAGGCCTACAAGACCCTTTCACTATGCCAATAGTCTTGGGTGCTAAAATTTAGTGGAAATGGATTCAGGGAGGATCTAATCTTCGGAAATGCATCTAGAACCATAAATATGTTCCCCATACTCCATCACAAGTCCTGATCCATTTCACACCTTGGCAGTTGGTTCATTCATGTGGTCCTTAGCCAATAAAGGTATGCACTTGATCGAACAACATTATTTATGGGAAATCAAGGATGATAAAACCATAATGTTCTTGGTGGAATCCTAACAAAAATTCCCAAACCTATGAGACAAAAGCATCTCAATTGTATGAGAAAGTAAATGATAGCTTAAGGCTTCACTAAAATTTTTTATTACTGGCACAATATTAATACCACTCATCATTGGTACCAATGGTTACCACTAGAATATTGGTATTTTAAACCAGAGGAAGAACATTGGAAGCAGTTCTAGAGCAATATTCAACAAAGGAAAAATCCTATCTCTAATCATCCAAATAAAATCATATGGGGATAAATAGTAAAGGGCACCTTTTTAGTCTAGGATTATTATCACTAAAAGTAGGCTATCATTCACTACCTACAAAAGAGGTATGCATAAAAATTTGGAAGAAACTCTCTTAGCTAAAAGTATCTTTCTTTATATGGTATTTTTTTCAAAATAGAACTCTAATGTGAAACAACTTATTAAAACAGTGTTATCAAGGGCCATCTAGATTCCCCCTCTGCCTTCTTCACTAAAAAATATGGAGCATTTCTTTAATAGTTGCAAATATGCCTCTTATCTCTAGGCATGTCTATAGGATTGTCTTTCATGTTCATACATATACTCCTGAGTATCCTTAACATCATTTCCAATTGACACAAAAGCACCTTCTCCAACCTAGTTCTCAATCACATATGGATTAGTGCCCTAGATTTTATTCCATGGGAAATTTGGAAAGAGAGAAACTACAAAATCTTAAAATATTCCTCTATGCCTATTGACTCTCTTTAGGACTCCATCCTTGCCAACATTAAAGAAACTATCCTTGATTTCCCATAGTCTTCCTCTTATTGGAAAGCCCATGGACACAATGCTTGTATCCTCCAACATTGGCATCTCATTCCCTATGAACTCCTCCCCTCTTCACTTGTTATGCAACTAGCTCACAAATAGATAGATCAAAGACTTAAAAAATATCCTCATCAAGGGGAAAACCTCCTTTACGTTACATAAATGGATAATTCTTGGATGATTCAAATGACAAAACCTATTTTCTATACATAGGAGTCTAAGGGGTCACAATATAATCAGATCCGACATAACAATAATAATATAAGGGCAAAACAATAACAATAGTGAGATTATATGGGGCACACTAATAACAATATGGGGTCAACATGGGCACAACAATAACAATAAGGGGCCTACAATGACAATAGCAGTGAGGGAATACACTAGTATTATAGGGACCTAACATGCCCCTCTCCTTTAAAAAAGTGTTGTCCTCAACGCTTTAGTAGTTTTGGATGCTTCTGTATAAAATTCTCATCCTCCCATGTGGAATATTCAACGGGTAAGTTCTTCCACTTATTGAGATACTCTGAAATTGATCGATTTCGTAACTGTCTAGTTCTTGTTTATGTGACTGCTTCAGGTTCCAATATGATGTTTCCTTCCTCGTCAAGTTATAGAAATATTTTTTGAATTGGGAGCTTGTCACCTATAACCTTCTTTAAGCATGAAACATGGAAAACTAGGTGCACTTGGGAAGATGCAGGAAGATCCAATTTGTATGCCACAGTACCAATCTTTTGCAACACATTGTACAGACCATAATAATTTGGTGATAATTTATTATCCTTCTTAGCTTGCTTGAGGGACATTTGTTTTTATGGTTGCAGCCGTAGAAATACCCAGTCACCTACATCAAAACTTCTTTCGCTGCAATGTTGATCTTCCTGTTGTTTCATTCTATTCTGCACCAAAGTGAGGTTATCCTTTAAGAGTTGGAGAACTTGTTGTTGATGCTCGATGTGATCTTCCATTGATTGAACCTTAGAATTTTCTCTTAAATATGATGTGATGGACGGTGGATGATATCCATAAAGTGCCATAAATGGGTTCATTTTTGTTGTAGTATGGAAGGAAGTGTTATACCACCATTCATCCATAGCTAACCATTTGACCCATTGTGTATGTTTATCAGATACAAAGAATCGAAGATATCCTTCCAAACATTTGTTCACTATGTTAGCGCTTGAGATTTCACCTCAGGCTGAGAAAGGCAAACCTTCAAGGCAACATCAAACCATTTCACCTCGTAGCTAGCCCTATGGGGTATGAGAAGGCTCTCTCCGGTCAATCTCATTAAATTTTCAATGGGAAGAGATGACCAATCAAGGTAACACAGATATTAGGCTAGTAAACTGATTTGAAAGTTGATTTGGGGTTTTTTTGGGGTTTTTTGGTGGCAAGTTGAGGATCTGCAATTTAGGGTGCGGGAATTGAGCTCAGTTTTTGCAGGTGGGTCTTTGGGGCAAGGTAGGAGTTTGTGCTGATGCTTTTAGCTGAGATGGATGATCAAGGAGGAAAGAGGAGAAGCTAAAGAGGGCAAAAAATGACTTTGAATCCTCTCTAGACAGTGGAAAACATAAATATTAAACAAAATTGAAAGCTGAGCATGGCATGCATGAATTCAAACTTTATCACTTCTTTTGTTTAATTAGCAGCAATAGAATAAGAGATGGAACACATAAACACACTTATAATGACAAGTAGGAAACACACCATCAGCACAATAATCCACAAGAATCCACAATGATGTCTGCAAAACCCTGGCCTTCCTTTTCCTCAAATTGCAGAGATACAAGTAAAAAATACAATAGGAGCTTCTCCCTCAAGAGTCCAACCATGAAAATGAGTAAGAGAAGGCATAATATAGAAGATATAACTCCTTTCCCCACCTCTAGGGGTCGAGCTCAGCTTCCTAGGAGCTGTTTCAACTAATTCTAAACTAATCACTAGATAATAGGCAGTTAAAACAACTTGCCTCTAAAACTTAGGAAACCTATCCATGCATTAAATATTTACCATTTACATCAAGGAAACTTCTAGAAGTGTTCAAGGAGAGTAAAAGTATCTAAGTGCCATGAAAATTAAACAAAAATCCATCATTTACATGCCTCAAAAGTCAACCAAAGTAAAAACAGTGTTTTGCTGGCTGAACTGGTCAAAACAGTGAAATTTCCCTGAGTGGTCGCGCCCCTCACTTTGACTGGTCGCGCGCATTGACAGCTCTGTTTGAGGGCCTTCCCGGTGTCCAAATCAGGTGCAAGATAGCTCATTGGAAAGGTCTGTGAGTCTACTTTCCAACCCCACTGGAATTTCTGAATTTGGAGTTGATTTGACCCCTCAAAAGTCATTTCTCCCAAGGCAGCTTTCTGCAACTCAAAAAAAGGGGCAGAAAGTCAAAATTTGCATGTATTTTGAGCTTTTGGGAGCCCAAATCTTCATAAAATCTGAAACCCATCCATAGGCAAGTGTATTTTTGCATGGAAATTCCAAAAATGTAGAGTTTTCCCCGTTCTGAGCTTTCCCCATGACTGGTCGCGCACGGGGTGAGACCACTCAAATGGCCAAAACCTGTAAATGCCACAAAAAATTCACAAATGACAAAATTTTCTCCAAATTTCTTGAAATTTGGGCTGGGAGTCCCCAATCAAGTACCATGCTCAGTCAAAGAGGCTTTGGCCAAAATTTGGAGTGGATCGGGCGTTTTCCTTCGTTTTTGTGCTTTGGCCAACCAACCTTGGAGCACCTTCGTTCTCGCCGGTATTTTTGACATTTCTTTAAAACCATGACACCTGTGCAAAAACTGGAGGTTTTTCTTTCTTGGCATGTTTTGGATAAAAACCTCTCTCAGTTTTCAAAAACTCATCTTTGATTTCTCTAGAACATTATTTGAGTGCGACTTGTCCCGATGTGTGAAACAAGAAATTTTGTCGAAATGGAGCGAAAGGAAGGGGATAGGGGGCTTCTAAATTCTTGGGGAAATTTTTGGGAGTGGGGAGGGATGTTGTGGAGCAGGGGAAAGTGGAATCTCAGAGATTGAGTGAGGGGAAAGGGTCCAAAAGGGCAAAACACAGGCCCAACCTAGAAAATTGCCAGGCTGTAGCTAGAAACTAGGGTTTGTGGAAAAATGAGAAATTTGGCGGATCTAAGGGATGGGAAGTGTTTGATAAGGTACTTTAAGGATAGGGGAAGGTGTATGAACATCTGGATACAAGTTTTTCTAATTATTTGACCGTCCAAGAGAAATTGGCTTCAAAACCCTAGGAGAGGG
>APFE031499214.1:16959-50431 GCA_000404065.3 Pinus taeda
AAACCATGACACCTGTGCAAAAAGTGAAGGAGGTTTTTCTTATTTGGCATGTTTTGGACAAAAACCTCTCTCATTTTTCCCAAATTCATCTTTTATTGCTCTAAAACACCATTTGAGTGAAACTTATCCCTATGTGTGAAACAAGGAATTTTGTCGAAATGAAGCGAATGAAGGGGATAAGGGGCTTCTAAATTCTTGAGGAAATTTTTGGAAGTAGGGATGGATGTTAGGAAGCAGGGGAAAGTGGAATCTCAGAGACTGAGTGAGGGGAAGGGATCCAAAAGGGCAAAACACAGGCCCAACCTAGAAAATTGCCAGGTTGTAGCTAGAAACTAGGGTTTGTGCGAAAATGAGGAATTTGGGATCTGAGTGTTGGGGAGTGTATGATATGGTACTTGAAGGATAGGGGAAGGTGTATGAACATCAGGAAACAAGTTTTGCCATTGATTTGACCATCTAAGAGAAATTGGCTTCAAAACCCTAGGAGAAGGAAATGAACTTGCCAAGGCACAACTGAAACATGAACAAGACGTAAAATGACTCATTAGACACTGACATGATAATGAAAACCCTATGAATGATGATAGACTCAGCTAAATGATGACATAGACCGCCATTTGGACAACTTTAGGAGTGAAAGCAAACCCTAGACCTAATGCCTAGTGACCAAATTTTGCTTGAAAACTCTTTGAAATGACAAAATTTGACCTTGACACTTCAAAATAACTTTGTAAGAGCATGTTTGATCACTGGAGGAAGGCTGGAAAGACTGACACTAACACACTATATCAATTTTTCCATCAAATTGAGGATGATAAGATGAGCTATGAGCTAAATGAGTACCCAGACAAGATAAAAAATTTGTCCAAAATTTGCAGTGAAAATGGGATCTCTGTCACTTATAATAATATTTGGTTTTCCATGTAGCTTTTGAATTGTTTCCATAAATGTAGTAGCAACTTTATTGGTTTTAAATGGATGAAATAATGCACAAAAGTGTGCATACTTGGTAAGTCTATTAACTACCACCATGATGACATTCTTTCCTTCAAACTTGGGTAAACATGTGATAATACCTATTGAAACCTCCTCTCAAAGTTGACTTGGAATGGATAAAGGTTGTAACAGACCCAGGGTCTTAATTATCTCAACTTGATTTTGTTTGCAAACCAAACATTCTGCCACAAATATTTGAATATCATATTTAAGGCCATCCCAAAAAAGTCCTTTTTAACCTTGTGATAAGTTTTTAAAAATCCTGAGTGCCCTCCTAAGGGAGAGGTGTGAAATTCCAGAAGAATATTTTGTTTGATTTGGGAATTCTTACAAAGGTATAAGTGATCTTTGTACCATAATGAATCATTTTTCCAGCTAAATGTATCAAATGTACTGGGATCTTGCTGCAAATTTTGAATGAGTGCCCACACTTCTTCCTCATTCTTTATTTTCATCCCTTGCTTCGTTTATCCAATCTGGTTGGATAGTAGAAATGGCACAAAGAAATGCTTCCACGTCCTCATCCTTTCTTGAGAGTGCATCTTCAACAATATTTTGCTTCCCCTTTTTGTAGATGATTTCAAAGTCATAACCCAACATCTTTGTGACCCATTTTTGTTTCTCTTCTAAAGATAATCTTTGTTCTAAAAAGTATTTAAGACTATCATGATCCATTTTTACCTTGAAGTGTCTTCCCATTAGGTAAGGTCGTCATTTTTTAAGTGCATGTTATATTGCCAACATTTCCTTCTCATAAGTAGCTTTGTGGAAATAATTTCCTTTGAATGGATGAATTTCAAAAGCAATGGGTCTTCCTTCTTGCATCAAAACAACACCAATTCCATTTCCCGAGGCATCGTATTCCATAGTAAAGGTTTTGGTGAAGTCTGGCATATCTAAGACCGCTTCTTGGCACATTGCCTCTTTAAGATGTTCAAAGGCCTTAGTTGCTTCAGGAGTCCAAGAAAATTTATGTTTCTTCAGTAATGTTGTTAGAGGTGTTGCTATTCTCCCATAATTCTTAACAAACTTACGATCATACCCTGCAACCCGAGAAATCCTCGCAGATTCTTTATGGATATGGGGATTTTCCATTCCTTAATGGCTTTAATTTTGCTAGGGTCTACCTGAACACCTTCATGAGATACAATATGACCTAGATATTCCACCTCCTATACTCCAAAGAAATATTTGGAGGCTTTTTCATATAATTGTTTCTCCTCCAATAATTTGAGCACCCTGTCAACATGTTGAACATGATCCTTCCAAGACTAGTTGTAGATTAATATATCATTAAAAAATACTAACAAAAAAATTCTAAGGAAGGGTTTGAAAATGGAATTCATCAAACCTTGAGTTGTAGAAGGTGCATTGGTAAGGCCAAAAGGAATGACTATAAATTCATATTGATCCTCATGAATTCTAAATGTTGTTTTCGAAATGTCTTCAGTCTTCATTCTGATTTAATGATATCTTGAACAAAGATCCAACTTGGTGAAGAAAATTAATCCATTCAATTCATCCAATAATTCATTAATGACAGGAATGGGAAATGTATCTTTAATAGTGAGCTTCTTGAGCTCCCTATAATCCTGACACATATGCCATGATCCATCCTTCTTGTGCACCAATACTACTGGAGCAAAGAAATAACTTTGACTAGGTTGAATTATACCAACCTCTAACATTTCTGCAACCATACGTTCAATTTCACTCTTTTGGGCATAGGGATATATGTAGGGCCTGATGTTTGGAGGAACACTTCCTCGAATCAAATGAATAGCATGATCATGCTCAAGAATAAGTGGGAAGCCTTTGGGAGTCTCAAATACCTTGGAATGATTGTCCAAGGCTTTTTAGATATCTGGAGAAATAGATAATTTCAATGTGGGAACCTCTAGTGAACATAATTGTGCAATTATTTTGTCATGTCATTGAGCTAATTATCTTTCATGATTTCCCTACGATACCCCTTAATTCAACTTCCTTTCCTTCCCAAAAAAAAAATTCAAGAAAAATTCTTGAAAATTAAAAGTTATTGTACCCAAAGATTGTAACCATTAGACTCCTAGTACAACATCGACACCACCCATTGGAATGGAAAGCATTGGACTATTCAATATATATTCTCCCATGGATAGCTTGATACTATGGAACTTTCCAGAGCAATTTATGGTTCCTCCATTTGCAATCATCACTTGACACTCTGGTGTTGGATATAGGAAGCAATTCAATTCCTTAGCGATATTAAAATGAATAAAATTATGGGTACTACCCGAATCAATCAACAATATTACATTTTTCTTCGTGATATGTCCTTCTATCTTGAGAGTTTGAGGAGTGGTAGTTCCTGCCAATGCATTACAAGATATTGTTAGATTCATTTCTTCTTTCTCTAAGGTTGGTTCCTGGTGTATATCCTCTTGTTTTGACGTTTCTTGTTCCTTTTCTTCCTCCTCTTCATATTCAATGCAAAGTAATTTCTTCTTAGCACACTTATGACCTTTAGTGTATTTTCTATCACAACTATAATAAAGCCATTTTTCTCTTTTTTATTCCAATTGTTGTGTTGTCAACCTTGTAGGTTTTGGAAGGCTAAGGGTAGCAACACTTCCATCTTTATAGTTGTGAGTGGTAAGCTTCCTTGTTTCCATGATTTTTCTTTTAATTTTTCTTTCCAACCCGAATGCCTTCTCCAATGAACCAAGTTCCCAAAGGAGAAACTCATGTTGGATGTTATCCTTTAAAGTCCCTATGAACACATCGATCCTATGCTCCTCTGGAATATCATTTACCCTTATATTCAATTTTTGGAATTCCTCAATGTTCTCTTCCATTGAACCCTTTTGTTTGAGATTTATAAATTGGCTAAAGATGGTGTTTCTCTTAGTATCCTCAAAATGTGTTATAATTTCCTCCGTAAAAATTGACCAAGTGACAAGTGGTTTACGAGAAAAAATCCATAGATACCATACAAATTGATTGGGTTCTAAATATAAAGTTGCAATCTGTACCTTTTGTGTGTGTTTCACATTATAAAGATCAAAATATTTCTCCATTTGCAGTATCCATGTTACCGGATCCTTGCCATCAAACTTTCTCATGCCGATATTTGGAATATAGTGGGTCTTCAATCCAATGTTAAAGTCAATGAAATCATGATTAACATTTATTTTGTTCTCATCATGGGTTTCATCTAATACCTTTTTCCCATTAAGAATCATTTCTTGTAGCAACTTTGTTAAACCTTCCATGTGTGCTTTTAAACTATTCTTCAAATCTTCCATGTTGCCTTTCATTTTTGCTTCTATATCACTCATTTTAGCTCTCATGCCATCCATATTAGCTTTCATGCCATCCTTCAAACCTTCCATGTTTGATTTTAATCTATTATTCAAACCATCCATCTTAGCTTCCATTTCATTTTTGGTTATTCATTGTGAGAGCGAAATTTGTTGCACCTGGTCTCGTAATTTTGATATATCATGTTGCATTTCTTCTTCTTCTTCATGCATCATAGTAGAGTTTTTTGGTTTCTTACTTGGTGTGTCCATTTTCTTGCTTCAAGTCATTTCGCAATAAAAAAAAATTAGATCTATGATTCATTATGCCCTTTGAATCACTTCAAACTGATTTTTCAAACAAAAGTTATGCAATTTATAAAAAAATACACATCTTTTTTTTCGCTTTGTAGAAGCTCGATATTGAATCTGTTGTATTTCTGTAATTTAGGATCTCCAAGGTCCCAAATTTTTTCTTGCAGTATCCCTCTGAGTCCTATTTCTAACCCCACAAGTCTGATAGAGATTGGATTCTTCAATAAATAGTTATGCCCAATCTCCCACAATGACTTGATTATAGACTAGTTCAATAGAGCGAACTTGTACGGAGTGCCACGTTTCATTGTTTCAACCTTTGGCCCTAAACAAGACACCCAAAAAACTAAATCCCATTCTATTTGTCACATTTTATGAAATTTAAATCCAATGCTCACAGAGAAATTTATGACAATGTTCCTAAGGTCACCTGTTTGATATGGAATTTTGGAGCCCGCAAAAACCCTAACTTCCTCAGATCATATCTCTAAAAATACAGCGAGACAAGATCTGAAATTCGTACATGAGGTTCATCAAGATTTAAGCTCCACAAGGTTTCAATTTCATCTTCCAAAGCTTTGTATAAAAAACATTATAGCGAAAACTCCACGATGACTTGTTTGAAACAACGAAACCCTAGAATCCAAAGCTCTAATACCAAATGTTATGCAACCAACTCATAAATAGATAGATAAACGACTTAAAAATTATCCTCTTCGAGGGGGAAACCTATTTTACATTACATAAATGAACAATTCTTAGATGATTCAAATGAAAGAACCTCCTTTCTATATATAGGAGTCTAAGGGGTCACAATATAATCAGAGTCGACATAACAATAATAATGTAAGGGCACAACAATAACAATACTGGACTTCTATGGGGCACACTAATAACAATATGAGAAAACATGGGCACAAGAATAACAATAATGATGCTACACTGACAATAACAATGATGGAATACACTAGTATTATAGGGACCTAACATCACCCTCCTCCCCCTTCCCTCACTCACAAGTCCTTCAATATGGTCCCCTCACCGTCCTACTTTCCTCAAGCTTAACTTTGATGAAGAATCAAAGGAGAATTAAAGCCTAGTTTTCTTTGGGGATTTCATCAAATATCACAAAGGATATCCACTCTATATTTATTCGGGCTCCTCGACATCAACTACAACAATGCAGTGGAATTCATTGGCCTTGCCACCATATTGGAAATTGCATGGGCACAAGGATATTCAAAACTTTTTGTGGAAGGTGACTCTCAAATCACCATCAACATCATAAACAAGATACAAAATGGAAAACATGTTCACAAATTCTCCAAAAGTTAGCATCTATAAGCACACATCTACAAAGATTTAGCCCTCATGGCCCACATTTTGGTCATTGTCCCTTCCCATGTCTATTGCATAGGAAACAAAGTGGAAAATATGTTAGCAAACCATGGGTGTTTGGACTCTATAGTAACACTCTCATACACTTGGAACCTCTTGCCAAAATATCCCCTCAAAGACAAGTGCTCACAATTTATCAAGAAGGATACTTTTTATCCTATATAGGTGTTTCTAATGCAAAAGGGTTGGGGGAGGGGGGAGGGCCGCGGCGGAGGGTGTGGTGGTGGTACCACTGCCAACTAGCCAAAGATTAGGGGACATAATAACACATCCCCACAATATGCTTTATGATAATCAAGCTCTTAAGATCTCGTTGATGGAAATATGTACGCAAGATCCTTGATCCCAAGAACACACATTTCATAAGCATTGAAATGTTGTTTTCTCTCTGAGATGCTCACATTCCCGCTTATGTGGAAAATGGTTTTGGTTTTAAATTTTTTATATCTATGGTCCTCCTTCCGATGTCATTTCTCTCATATGAATTTGCTGTACATAACATAAATAATTACTGAGAGGAATTAATATAAGAAATAACCAGCAACAACCATAAACACATAAACACAAATGTTTATCTGGGAAAACCCCAAATCCGGGGAAAAACCCAACCTAATAAGATCTCATTAGCATTGGCCAAAACCCTGGCCTATCCAACCAAGTGAGCCTTCATCGCTCACCTCCAGGTCTTTCATTACAATGAAGTCCTTCCAGCCTTTTATAAGCTCCATTACATATAATACCACAGGTAGAATACTATGGGTGCACAATACCATGTGCCCCAAAACCATCACTGTTTAACCTGGTCAACTTTGACTTTATCCTGAGTCAAGTTTACCTAACAGTTGCAAGACACCCATTCCTCTTGATTGTAATTCCTACCTTGGCTCTAGTTAGCAAGAATTGGGGGCTCTTTCCAGCCCACTTATATGAACCATGGCCAAGCCTCATCTCTTTAATTCGAATTACATTTAGTGGACTTAGAAATAACTAAGTTCTCCTCCTCATCTAGAGTTCTAACAATGCTTTCCATTTAGCTTTCTATATTATTTGGCTGTCCTTATTATTTCACTTTCACGGCTTGTCAAGCATGCATGCAAATGAGAAAGTGATGGCCTATAAACAGGATCCTACATTGCTGGAAACCAACCAATATGGGCACTGGACCCCCGCAACATATTTCGACTTGGCAGTGTCTGGTTTTCTCTCATATCTTTGTTTGATTTCTATTTTTGATATTAGATTTGCTACACTTACCTCTTTGGCTTGCATTTTACCTATCACCCTCTATATCCCTCTCAATTTTCTCTTGAAGTTTTAGTATCCATTCACCAATCCTTCTCTCATGGAATATCATTTTCTATTGCATTCCACCTTGGTAAGCCCAAAATTTTCCCTTGTCCACCATCATGCTCTCGTCATTTCTCTCTCACAAGCTAACTTCCCACCTTATCACTTAGTTTTAGCTTCATCTAACTCTTTGTTATTGGGCCCCACATTCTCCTTAAGTGGCATAAGCCTCTAAGTTCCTCGCTTATCTAATTATCTTCTCAATTGTTCACCTGCATATCATGGTTTGGTATTTTGTGCCCTGTCAATGAGAATAATTCTATCGAGGGGTAGTTTACTATCAAGAAAGAGCCTCTTGGGGAGGCATATGTGCACATCGGAGGTTTCAGGATTCAGAAACTAGGTTTTGGGACCTCACCCCGGTCCCATCCAAGAGCAGTTAGATTGTATGGAATGAGAAGAGGCTTCTCAATGGTTGCAACTTTCAAATACAAAGGTTCTTACAGAATTGGCTAATTGGATGTTGAAACTTAGACGTACCCGGTGTCATTTAACCAATACATGTAGACCATTTATCTTTATCGGGATTTGAAGCTCCTCCTTGGAATAATTTTAATGGACCACTTTAAGCACCAGGATGACGTCATGCACTCTCTAGAGCACCTTCACCATCACCTGAGGGAGGTGGATCAGTGCTTGGGTCACATTGAGCAGTGCCTTGGAATTCCTCCCCCAGCAGGAAGCACCACTGGAAACACTAAAGACCCTATTCAGGTTGTCCCTACCCACTCTAATCCCTTAACTTAGCCTTTCTTCTATATAAATTCCTTGTAGATTCAAACTACTAATTGTAATATGCTAAAACAATAGACTTCAATCTACTCTACCCATAAGCGAAAAAAATTAAATGATCGTGAAAACACAAAACATACAAGAGAAAGAATTCAATCAAAACATTACACAATGATTTCCTAGGGAAATCTGCTGCTAAAAACCCCTGCTATATTTATATTGCATTATTCAAAAAATATGAGAAGATTACAATGCTTTTCTCAAGCCCGAGAAACCTCTACACTATCTCTATCTATCTCATAGCTTCTTGGACAAGACCGGGCCAATACATAACCAATTATCTGCTTTTGCAAGTCCCTATTTCCTTGCATTGCTTCCTTGGGAATGAGCCCCCTATTAATTAGGGAAATTACTCAATTGGAATTGTGTAATCCTCATAGGCCTTCCTTTGACTGCATGCACCACATGTACAATTCAGATGATTATACAACTGCTAGTACACTATCCCTAAACTCCAATCTCAACTGGGTAACTCTCATATCTGACATGCATGAGTTACTTATGAGTGAATCATCAGTTTACCGGTTGATCACTGTAGTCAGCACCACACTAATAAACCTCCCACTAGTTCCTCCAACAGTTGGAACTAGTTTAATTGACTTTAACTCAGTTAAACTAAATTAATTAATTACAACTCAAAATAAACTCAACCAGGGCTCCTATAATGTAGGAGACACTCTAAATGACTCAAGTTAGACCCTCAACTTGAATTAACTGAGCCAACTAAGTCAAATTAACTTAGTTAACTAATACAAGTTGTCATGAGATGTGGAATTACAATTTTATTCCCAATTTAGCTCAAGGACAATATTAAATTAGGATTTTCTTGTTGCATTTTCAACACTCTCCCCTACTACTACCCCGATCCTGCCTCTGTAAAACTCGAATTTTCATCTTGACAATTCCTTTGTCAAAATATTTGCATCTTGTTGCTCTATAAGAATGTACTCCAGCAACATGATTCTCCTCTGCACACAATCTTGTAGATGGTGATACCAGATGTTTATATGCTTAGACCAATAATGAAAAAAAGGATTCTCAGAGAGTTTGATACAACTCTGATTGTCACAGTAAATCATTGTAGGATACATCTTCTGACCAAATTACCCAACTAGGATCTTCCTCCTCCAAATAGCCTTACAAGTTTCTTGACTAGCAGCCATTTACTTAGTTTCTCTCGAACTAAGTGCAACTGATCTCTACTTCTTGTTGTACCAATAAACTTTTGTTGACCCAATACTCAATATTCCCCCTGATGTGCTCTTCCTTTCGGATGGACTCCCTTCGCAACCTGCATCTGTGAAGCCTTGAAGCTTCACTCCCTCTATCTGTCTGTACCAAAGACCAAAATGAGTGGTACCTTTGAGGTATCTCAACACATTTTTAGTTGCCTTCCAATAGAGTTTAGTTGGCTTAACCATTGCTTGACTAAGCTGGTTAACTGCAAAAACATATTTTCGGTTGTGTGTTCACCAAATACATAAGTGAACCCACAAGCTTCCTGTAAATAGTAGCCTCCACTACTTCACCTAAAGTAGCATCTTCCTTCCTCCAATTTCATGCTAGAGGAGTCTCCATGGGTTTGTTTCTCTCCATGTGGAACTTCTTCAGTAGCTCATTGGCATACTTTCCCTGAGAGACAAACAGTTCCTCATCTCCTTGCTATACTTCCATACCAAAGAAATAATGCATGAGCCCCAAGTATTCTCTTGCCAGATCCTCTTTGCAATATTTTACCAAATTCTCATCACCTGTTAGAATAAAATCATCGACATATAATACTATAATCAACAATTTACCTTCAACCACAATATGGTAAAGGTTAGCATCTGCTTCACCTTTGGTGAAACCTAATCTGGTCAAATAGTTGTCAATCCTCATGTACCAAGCATGGGGTGCTTACTTCAATCCATGCAATGCTCGCTTGAGTATGCACACATGCGACTCTTTATTGAAGGTCTCAAATCCTTATGGTTGCTCAATGTACACGTCTTCCTCAATAACATCATTAAGGAATGTTGTCTTTATATCCATCTGATGTATATTCCATCCCATTTACGTTGAAAGTGATAAAATATATCCAATTGAATAATACCTCGTTATTGGAGCAAAGGTCTCCTTGTAACCAATTCCCTCCACCTGAGAGAACCCTCTGGCCACAAATTTGGCCTTGTATTTCTCCACACTCCCATATTCTACTTGCTTTACCTTGTAAAGCCATCGTGAACTCACCACTGACTTATCTGTTGGTCTTAGGACCACTTCCCAAACATTGTTTCTGATAATGGTGTCATACTCCTCTACCGTGGCATCAACCCTGCATTGATTCCTCAAATGAGGATGGCTCAATCTCTACACTCTCACTCATCATATCCAAGTAGTCAATGTACCAATCTGGTGACCCCCTCTGCCTATGCTGTGATGTGGGTGCTCCCACATTCTCTCTAGCATCATGCATCAATCTGTCAGCTTATTTGGTGCACTTCCTTCCATCTATGGAAGTCTCTGCATGAGTGGGTGCTTCCACTCTCTACTCCTATGCATGTGCTTGCTCCTCATCACCCTGAGGTTCTTCTTTTGGAGTTAAAATATCCTCATCTGCATGTAATTGAAGCTCCATCTCAAGGGAACATCTCATGGCCTTCTCGTCATCGAAATTCACAACTCTACAAACCACTTTCATCCTCTGAGATGGCAGGTACACCCGATAGTTGTGAGATGTATCAGTGTACCCCAAAAATATGCCCAACTCAACTATTGGTTCTATCTTTTTCCTTGCATCCTTGGTAACATGGTAGGAGATTGATGAACCAAAGATCCTGAAGTGTGCCACATCTGGTTTCTTGCCTGAAAAATCTTCTTTTGGTGTATTCACCCCTAGAATTCGATGAGGACTTTTGTTCTGTACATATATAGTTGTGTTGCATGCTTCATCCCACAAGTGCAACGGTAGGCCTTGATCATGTAACATCACTTGTGCAGCTCCCACAATACTTATGTTCTTCCTTTCAACCACCCCTTTTCGTTGTGGGTTATGGGGTGCTATTAAATCACGTCAGATTCCTTCTCATGCACAAAATTTCTTGAATTCATTCAACACATATTCTCCACCATTATCATTCCTAATTTAACATTCCTGCCAGTGTCTTTCTCAATAAATGCTTTAAATTCATAAAATTTAGAGAACGATTGATCTTTCTTTTGTATGAAGAAAATCCAACACTTACGAGAAAAATCATCTACAAATATTACATAATACATATGCTTGGCCACGGAGGCTATTAGGAATGGTCCACACACATCTAAGTGAACTCTTTCAATAATTTATTGCGCTCGATTGTCCTTATCATGAAAGGTAGCTTTGGTGTACTTCCCCAATGTGCACCCTTTGCATGTGTCTCACTACTCTAGTCTACCCTTGGGAGGTCCTTTATAAATTTGTTGCATGATCTTCAAAGCTTCGTGGTGCAACTGAACAAATCTTCTATGCCACACTTTCCGATGTCTCAGTTATACACCTTATCTACTTTTGTGCTCGAATAAGCATAGTCTTCTACATCCAATTCGTAGAAGTTATTCACCCAAACCCCGATCCGCTTCACTTGTCTCGAGGCTATGTGATGAAGGAAAGTCGTTCCTTTGCTAAATATCACATCGTAGCCACGGTCCTCCAACATGGCAACTAAAACTGAATTCTTCTTTAAACCTGGAACATACATGACATTTTTTAATGTGAGAGGAGAACCAGACTCCCTCTGAAAGGTAATAGTATCGATGTTGGTCATGCTATACCTCCCATCATCTCCCATTTTGATATGCATCTAGAGGTCCTTCTCCTCCAAGTCACTGAAGAAATCTTTGTTTATGGTCATATGGAATGGGGCTCCACTAACCAGATACCACACACTACCCATCACTGATGTCACCATGCAAGTGATTAGGGTGAAATCCAACTCGTATTGTGAAGCAAGGGCTTCACCTACCGCTCCTCCCAAGGACTTCTTTTCGACCATCTTATGTGGACAATTCATGGCATAGTGTCCAAGCTCATTACAATGAAAACATTTCATCTTCAACATGTCCTTCTTCTTTCCGTCTTGACTAGAATTTGATTTGGAATGGGATGACTTCCCTTTCCCTTTCCCTAGTTAAAAGAGAGTATTGAAGAAAGTGTAACTAGGTTCAGTCTTCATAAATTTAATTTTGATCTTTGTACTTGTAAAAGAAAAGAATTATTATTTTTGTAATTATCAAGAATGGGTTTCTTTCCCATTTGATAGGTCAAGCACATGTTTGAATGCTTCTAGGAAAGTCAAAGAGTCAATGTAATTATTGAAGACCCCTTGAGGGTATGTTACATTATGTAACCTATGTAATTATGTCAAAGATATGTGTCAAAACTGATGCTCCAAAGAAAAGACAAGTCTCCTCTTCAAGTCAGCTCAAAGAATGGATTTTGGTGCACTTAAAGTCAAGTCGGCCTCAGTAGCTCAAGTCGACCCAAAAGGAGGGACAAACTCCTATATATAGAGCCATTCGACCTCACAATTAGACCATCAAGTGATCTTTGAAATTAGCGAAGAAGAGAGGCAAGAAACAGGTGCGAAAAAGAGCAAGAAAGGTGCTTCTAGGGAAACGAAGAAGAGAAGAAATAAATCCGAATTTTTGGGACTATTTTAGGGCTCCTCTTTACCACATGTATGGAGGAAAATAAGGACATTTTACTGCTGCAACAAGTCAAAAATTTCAGCCCCCCAAGAAGTTTCAATTGGGCCAAAAAGAGGTCTCAAATAGGCCTCCATATCAAGAAAAGTGGGTCCCACCTCAAGCGAAAGAAGGAATCAATCTAGAAGGGAAATCTTGTGCCATAATCAACCACACGTGCAAGAAGAAATCAAACCTGAAGTAGGGTAAGAGGATCAACCTCTCAACTCGAAAGTATCTCTCAAGGAAGGTCTCATTCTCTAGCGTAAGTGTCAAGGAAAGGGAAGATTGCCAAGCGAAGCGGAGAAGGAAAGGAAGACTCCAAAGAAGAGGTCTCTAAGGAGGCCTAGGGTTTCTTCAATTTCCGGAAAAAGAGCCCTTAGTTTCCGGAAGAAGTGCGAAGGAAGAGAACAAGCTGCAAAGAAGAAGAAGGCATTGATTGAAGGGAAAAAGGAAGAGAGGTTGCGTCTTGTGCTTGGAGGATCTACTAGTCAAGGGTCGAGGGTTTGGAATTTGTCAATTGAAGCTTTAATAAGAGAAATTTGCAGAAGGGTTTTCCTCTCTTGGAGAGAGAGGTTCTATCTTGGCTGAGAGCCAATATCTTGTGTTCTTGTTTCCTTTTGTTTTGGTAACTATTTGATGAAGTAAGAGAACACATACTAATAATAATAAGAGAAGATTGTACTAATAAGAAAAAGTAAAAGTACTTCACAAATTGCTATAATCGTCAGAAGAATCTCAGTATAACTTAGATGCCCTAGATTCTTCAACACCCCCATTGATATTTACACCCCAAAGGTTGTGCCTATATAGTGCTAAATAGGAAAAAAAAACCTCTAAAGAACCAAAGTGGTGGTGGAGAACAGTTTGTAAAATCAAAATGTCCAATAAAAGCCAAAATAGTCATGTGGTGTCTTATGGAGAAGAAGGTCCGCACATGGGACATCATCAAGAAGCACTATACCATAGGGTTGGGATGGTGCTCCCTCTATAAGGGAGATGAAGAAACCAATGATCACATGTTCAAGCACATGTTCAAGTAATTCCTTTTCTTTAAGCATGTATGGGATGTTTGTAAGTAAGTGACATGTTTCAACCATATGTGGGAAGGGGAAAGTTGAAAAAAATATGGAAAGAATGGTACTCTGACCCAACTACTCATTGTTTGGGGTGTTTTATTGGCATGAAGTAAGGCCATATTTCAGGACAAAATTTCTAGTTCCTAAGCATATTATAGGTGAAACTCTTGCAATATTGGCCCATTTCCCTGAAGAAAAAGGCATCGCCGCTCCCCGCAGAATTATAGTAAATGAAACCCTTGATCCCACAAAGTCATTTGCATATTTCGAAGGTGCTTCTAGTGACTCAGATAACATGAGTGGTAGTGGTTTTGTACTCTTCTTGTCTACCACTTATTCACTTCATGCTAAAATAGTTCTCAGTCTAGGAACAAATAATCAACCATAATTACTAAGAAAAAAATTTATTCTAAAACATCATCCCTATCCATTACAAACCTATTCAACAACATCTTGAACTTGTAGTGCAATTCAATTGTTAGCAATTAAAAATTCCATCTTCATAAATAAATTATAAAATACCTCTCCATCTAACTAAAAAATGGCATATGTTAAAGTTAAAGTTATTTTAGATTTTTCGTTAAAATAAGTTGTTCTTTAAATAATATTTATGAATTAGATATTAAAGTTATTTTAGATTTTTCGTTAAAATAAATTGTTCTTTAAATAATATTTATGAATTAGATATTATAGCACAGTCTAAGAAAGTATTCTAGTGAAGACATGTGGATCATTTGGACAAACTGAGGGTTCCTCTATGCATTCCATTTGAAATGTTCAAAAAAACTGTGAACAATGTAAGAACTCTGTGCATCCACCAACCAAAAAATGGAAACTTAAGGTGTAAGAGTTATTAGAAAAATGTTTCTTTGATTATGAATTTGAAGAGATTAGAAGGTTTAAAACATGGTATGTAAAGTTAGTCGAGCTGTCCATAGTTGGCATCGAGAAAGTCAAAAAAACAAGCAATATGGAAGCAGAAGAAAATATATGAAAAAGAAAGGTCAAAGATGCAAATGCAAATATTCCATCACGAACAAAGTTCCTTCGAAGGATTGTGCCTTTCTTTACATTAACTTATTGTCTGTTCAATCAACGCTGAATATGGACGCAGAGATCGCTATAAAAACAGCTATGATCAGCATGAACACAACCTCTCGTCTATTTTTATCATAACATTTTTACATTTTAAATATTTATATATTATTTGTTTTACTCATATTTATTTATATCCTTTTTATTTTTATCCTTATGTTTTTAAAATTTAAATTTCAGCCACATTCGTAATAGTAATTCCTAGGGATATTTGGGTATTTCAGTGGTCTTTGTAAAAGTAATTCTCAGGGATTCCGCGATGGGTTGCGTACAGAGCAGAGGAGGTGCAGGGTAGTTGTCTTGAATGTTGTACCATATGCACATTTGTTTTAGTGCGTCTATTGTGTCGCGATTTTTGGAAGAGAAATATTTGAATGCTAATATGACAGTTTTGTTGGAGTCATAATTGCCGTTACACCAAAACGCGATTCTTGGAAGAGAAATATTGGAATGCCAATATGACAGCTTTGTTGGAGTCACAATTGTCGTTACACCAAAACCTGCAGGTGTCAGTGAACAACACATCGCTAGATTTAAGCATATGCCATGAAACACACGGGGAGCATTGACCTTCTTTCGCGATTTTTGGAAGAGAAATATTGGAATGCTAATATGACAACTTTGTTGGAGTCACAATTGCCGTTACACCAAAACTCGATTCTTGGAAGAGAAATATTGGAATGCCAATATGACAGCTTTGTTGGAGTCACAATTGTCGTTACACCAAAACCCGCAGGTGTCAGTGAACAGACACATCGCTAGATTTAAGCACATGCCATGAAACACACGGGGAGCGTTGACCTTCTACACCGCCATTAAAGGGGAGCCAACAATCTCCCCCCAACGTGAGCCTAGTGTGTTTCGAACTCGAGACCTCTAGCTCTAATACCACTTGTTGGAGTCACGATTGTCGTTACACCAAAACCCGCAGGTGTTAGTAAATAGAGACATCGCTAGATTTAAGTACATGCCACGAAACACATGGGGAGCCAACACCGCCATTAACGGGGAGCCAACAATCTCCCCCAACATGAGCCCAATGTGTTTCGAACTCAAGACCTCTAGCTCTGATACCACTTGTTGGAATCATGATTGTCGTTACAGCAAAACCCGCAGGTGTTAGTAAACAGAGACATCGCTAGATTTAAGCACATGCCACGAAACACACGGGGAGTGTTGACCTTCTACACCGCCATTAACAGGGAGCCAACAAACTCAGGATATTAAATTTCCCACATTGGGTTGGGAGGAATGTTGGGATGACATCTTAAAGGCTCAAGGTATCAAAATTTTTAAATTGAACATGAATTGGTATAGGTACTGAGGGTGATGACGAAAAAGGGAGGATTACTTCTTTTCTAGCAATTTTAATTCTTTTGTTGTGAATTATCTTTTATATCAGATTTGTTATTTGGTGGATATGATGCAGCATCTTATCTCTGAGTTTGGCTTTGGCTTATCAATTTTCTGGTCAATCTTGTTTATGGTTGAAGTAATGTTTTTGAGTCGATGTTCTTTGTACTATACCTTCATAGTTATCAATTGGGTGAGAATTTGAATTGGTAGTGTTTTTTCGGAGCTACAATTTGTTTTACTTGGTAGTGTTTTTTCAAAGCTACCTTTGCCACAACCAATTCCAAGTATTGGTTTTACTAATTTTTAAGAGAGCACGAGTCTCTAGGATGCATTACTCAGCGTCTTTACATAGGTTTGGCTCCATGTTATTATTTGAATGTCTTGTGTTGGACTTACCTTAGGTTGACCATGCATGTATTTCTTCGATTATGTCTTCATTATGTTGTTGCATATTGATTTGTTTTGTTTGGTTTCGTGTTATTTTGGTTGTTGATAGTGGGTGGCACACCTTATTACGTGGGTTCTTTTTTGATTATGCCTTCATTATGGTTCTACAAGTAAGTTATGATGGTAATTCAGTGTATGGCACACCTATTTCTTTTTCCAGGCTCTTTGCAATGTAGTGGCACTATGTAATCATATTTTTGGACACCTTGGATTTCATTGCATATGGGTTAACTCCATTGCTGATCTTGATCGAACTGCAATATTGTGAGACATGTTCTATAAAATGTTTATAGCCTGTCTAATTTTTGTTCATTTGGCTATCAAGTGGCTTGAGTCTTTATGTCATGTGTCTAATATTTGTTCATGTGTCGTATGTTTGTTCTTATGCCTTTGTGTTATATTCTTGTATTGTTGAACAAGTGGTGTATATGTTGTAAAGTTGGGTTGACTTGGTGCCAGCTAAACAAGACTCCATCTTCTGGATTCTCGTGATGAATTTGTTAATTTTGGTCATTTGGAGATATGTGATGTAATTTTTTTTATATTAATATAAATGTTGCCCGCTTAAAAATAAAAAGTAATTCCTTGGGATAATTGGAGAGCAAATTTGGTAATTTCATGAACAAGTTTCAGCGTGGTATATACGTTGTAAAGTTGGGTTGTCTTGGTGTTAACTAAACAAGACTCCATCTTTTGGATTCTTGTGATGAGTCTGTTAATTTTGGTAATTTGGAGATATATGATGTAATTTTTTTATATTAATATAAATGTTGCCAACTTAAAAGTAAAAAGTAATTCTTTGGAATAATTGGAAAGCAAATTTGGTAATTTCATAAACAAGTTTCGGCATTGAATTTAAATATTATATATTATATATATATAAAAGGTATTTAGAAAAATATACTAATTTTATTATTAATTTAATTATTTATAAAAATATATTTTTCCTCACTTAAGTGATGTGTTGGATAAAGTCAATGGTATAGGGAGGCCCACCACCATGCCGCCTATCTTTACATAAAAAAGGGGTGGCATAATCATCCCACCAAAACAACCACACATACCAACCGAATCTCTAATATACAACACTACGATAGCAGACTTAACCTTCCTTGCGAGCTAATTCTTTTCAGGCTGCTCACCCGAGTTTTTTGCGCTACAATCAGAAAATCCTTGCCGTAGGTGGGGCAATAGCAATTCTATTGCAGTGCAGACCTTTTTGGTTTATCGGGCAGGGCAATAGCAATTCTATTGCAGTGCAGCACTTTTCGATTTATCGGGCAGGGAAGTTGTAATGTCTATTTTTGAGAATAGAAGAAAAAAAAAAAAAATTAATTTTAATGTCATTTTTAAAGGGATATGGAATAATTAAAATTAGAAAGGGATTACAAGTGAATTTTTAAATGTAATTTATAAAATCACTTAATTATTAAAAAAGTGATTCAGTATTTTATGACTTATTGTATTTTCCTATAATATATGAAGGAGAAAAAATGTAAAGGGAGGAGGAACATTTATTTGGGATATGATTGGATATTTGATATTTTGCTAGTTATCGCAATAGATTTTGTGACTTAAGGTGGAAGGTGGGAGGGAAACTCCTCATTGTATTTCTCAGTTTTGATGTTGAGAGGCACACTTTAGTAGGTATGTGGGTGATTATTTTCAATAGTAAAAATTCCACTCTAGCTAGTCAAGAGGAAGAATCACTTCAGGTTCTATAGTTTCATTGAAAACTAAGAGGTTGTGTTTTGTCATAGCACTTCACTGGAACAACCAAGGATTTCCAGCTAATTCAATTGCTAGGTTTTTTAGCAGTTAATTGATGTAATCTCTTCTAAGTATTAAATAATTAAAAATTAGTTCAGGTTTGCACCAATTTATTGCCCATTTTTTAGGTTGCAATTGTATGAGTTTTAAGCATTGGCAATTTTATTGCATGTGTTTTATTGTGTTTTTGGTAAATTTTCATGGAGTATTTGTACTAAGTAGAATTTTTGGAAATTTTTTATCAATTAAATAAACTATAATATTATATTGGTATCAAAGCTTGTTTTCATGTCAACCAAAAGGTTTATGAGAAAATGTTTTCATACTAGTTGAAGCAATTCAAAGAGATTACACTAGAAAATTTGAAAATAATAATATTTTAATGGACAAAATGAATCTAATCGCAGTAGAAAATTTGAAGATAATAAGAAGATTTTAATGGAAAAACTGAATCTAATAAAAATTATGCAAGAATGGTGGAGTTGATTAGCATGGGCATCATTAATGGCAGCAAAGGAAAAAGGAAGTTGCAAATCTGTAGATGAAAAAGCAATGAAAGACCCGGACCAAGAAACAAAGATTGAAGTGAACCCAAAAGTAAATAATAATTCACATAAACATATGGAAGAGGTATTGATCCCCAAGAAACAAAGGTTGAAGTGTGCCCAAAGGTAAATAATAATTCACATAAATATATGGAAGAGGTATTAATCCAGAGCGGATTGAAGCATGGGCATCATCAATGGCAGCAAAGAAAAAAGGGAAGTTGCCAATTTGAAAATGAAAAAGCAGCGAAAGACCCAGACCAAGACTAAGAAACAATGATTGAAGTGAGCCCAAAGGTAAATAATAATTCACATAAACATATGGAAGAGGTATTGATCCATGTTGCAAATGCAGGGGAGGCAACCTTTGTACTTGAAGATGAAGCCCAAAATCAAATTATCAAGGACAAATTTGGAGTTTCACTTGTTGAGGAGGAATATGGAGTATATAGTAGCAAAGGTGTTACAGCATTTCCAACCACAAATTTGGAGTTTCACTTGTTGAGGAGGAATATGGAGTATATAGTAGCAAAGGTGTTACAGCATTTCCAACCACAAATGATTCAACATTGCTGTTAATTGATGATGGCAATCAAAAGCCCTCTACGCCATCACTTAACAGCGTAATTGTAGTTTTTTATCGAGGCAAGGGAAGATATACATATGATAAAGGAAGGTTGTAGTATGCTAGGTTGCAGTATAAGGGAAGATATACATATGATAGTTTTTTTCACTTGATGTAGAACATTCTAGCATGTCTGAGGAATGTTGTGAATTAAAGAATACTTTCAAGAATAATGGACAATTTGATACAGAAAGAAAATATAAAACACATCATTTGGAAGGTAGCCATTTCTCATATTTAGATACCATAAAGACAAAACAAGAGTCACTTGATGGATTGCAATCAGAACATTTTGATGATCAAAAGGTACTCCATTTGTTTTGTGAAAATGGTGACATTCGTAAAGCCCAGGATTTGTTGCTTAGGCCAAATGATTGGCACGTAAAGGTTTCAATTCCGATTTCATGATTATCTAATATCTTGACTAAGGAAGGCATAACACTATGTTACTAGGTTATGTATGTCTAGAGTTTATGAGGTACCTTAAATTCTATTCAATTAATTACTGGGACTTTCATTTCAGATGATTGCTTATGATTATGTGGTTGTTGGTCTAGTGTTGTAAGGGCAACACATTTGCTTAGTATATGTTTAGTATATATTTAATAGTCCAATAAATTTTTAGCACTGGGGATTTTAATGTAAAATTTCAACAAGAGGTGTTAAGAAACTTAAGAATACTATTGGTTTTTTCTTAGAAAAGTTGGCAAAGAAACATCAACAGATATTCAACTCTCATTATGGAGGTAAAAATGGCACTAAGTGTGGGTTTGTAAGACGACCTAGTGGTGTTAGAATCTCTCTTATTGCTCCCAATGCATACCCCTAGCTTTGCCCTCTCTGCGTCTAACGCCTCACCCTATCCCTACAAATCTTTAATTGCCTCCTTAGCTTTCCCATAGCTGAGTCTTGATTGTGCTTTGGCTTTCACCTCCTCTAGGCATTATTTAATTCTGCAGTTGGCCTTCTCTTCACCACCATGTCATGTTAGAGAACAAGATCTCCACAGCGTCTAGAGGTCATGGACCTTCAAAAAAGCCTCGTGCCCAAACATAGGCCCAATCTACTAACACCATATTCCACTCCACCCCTCCTAAAATCTAGGCTAAAATCCAAACTTAATTTGCTTGTTGGGCACCCTATACTCCTTACACCAAGGGAAGGCGGAGTCAATATGTTAATTATATTACCCTCCATTGGAAAATAAAACCACTATTGGGTTGTGTGCTCAAGGAGAAATGTGAGGACCATAATGAGATCATTATATGCCTCAATGAAATCCAAAAAGTACAATGTCACCAATGCTCCTGCTTGGTCAACCTTGATGCTCACTTTGCATATAATGAGGGCCACCTCCAGTGTGGTCTAAAACCTCGAACATGTTCTAGTGTACATGACTTGGCCCAGAAACATCCTCTGACAAATGATGATACTGGGTCAAAAATCATGATAGTTTAAAATTCTTGACTGAAGTTTTGGTTACAAAAATTTATTTCACTAGTTAGTAAATTTATTGCAGTTTTATCAAGCAACTAACTAAATCAATATTAATTTTAGAAAATTTTGATGTTAAGTCTATTTAGAGTAAAACTCATAACTATAAATTGATATCCTTAACTATAACAAGATTTTATTTTTTATAAAAAAAAATAATTACTATTTACATTATTTATAATTAAATATAATTCCATAATTTATAAGTATTAAATATTTAATAATATTAAATTAAATATTCTACATAAAGCCTAAAACATTATGAAAACTACAAAGAAAATATTATTGTTATTTTTTTAACTAACAATTAATTATTTTTAAATTAATAATTGTAAAAAGCAAATAATATAAACCAAAGTTTTTGTCAAAATTTGTGTCATATAAACCAAAGTTTTTGTCAAATAATATAATTAATTTCTTTAATTACTACATAATGTGAATTACAAGAGAATGTAATCTACCTTAATTTTAAAAATCAATAAACAAATAAATGGCAGAGAATTTTGCATTTTTTTGTTTTTTTCCGCTGACTGAGGGAAAAAAAAGGATATGAAAATGAGGGCAAACGATGCAGTTCAAGCTACAGAGGCATGCATGTAAGTGATGTAGAGATTATCATTCAATCGGTCAAGAAGGGGCCTGTTCTGCGAATGTACCGAAGCACAGACCAAATAAACCAAATACTCTGCGAAGCGCCCGGGAAACTGAAATAGGGAGACAACGGTTTCCGTTCGGATCCAACGTGGACTCATCCCGCTATGATCTTTGCTCAACCTGGCTACGGAGGGGCATCTCGAAGCGGCAGATGGGACAACAGCGGTGCAACTCCAGCCATTGCAGAATGCAGTTAGAGTGGTAGATGTGTTGACATGGCATCTGACATGTCACCTCTCCCGCGTGAAAATCATCCAGACAAACCGTACACTGGGAAGGGAGATGCTTTCGCGAAACGGTAACGGTGGACAGCCCTTGAACTGCAGATATATAAGCCGGGACATTACTATATCCATTACTTCGAATTTCGTTTCCTGGATTTTGAAGCCCTGGTTCTGTGAACGCCAAAAAAACGAAGGGAGTTCGTCGCTGAAATTGCTCTACGAAGCCATTGTGGCAGCGAGAGCAAGTAATCTCATCATTTGTGAGAAAGAGAGGGAGCACAAATTGGCGACAGTAATGGCACCAGTATTTGCATTCATATTCACTGTCATAATTTGGTCGACACATAGATCCGCCCATTTTGTCTGTAAATGCCAACCGCAACGACACTGATTCTTTGTTCAAGCCGATTTTCAATACATAGCTTCGCTAGATTTGGTTGGATGACTATAAATACAATGTCGACGAAAACACTAAATGTTATTAGCACAAAAGTCGGTGCCAAGCATCCGCGAATTTAGCACACAAACAAATAAAACGAAATATTATATCAAGTATACCTCCAATGTGGAAAAAAGCATGGATACACACCCAAAAAAAAAAAAATCAAAAAAATATTGAAGTATATAACAATATTTTTAATCATGTATACACATTTTAAAAAATAAAAAAATATTAAAGTATATAACAATATTCTTAAAACATGGGTGTATATAATTTTGTCCATAAGTTTAGTCAAAAGATTTCGATCGATGTTAAAAGAAAAGATGTTGTATTGATAGTTGATTTTACTGCAAAAAAACACCCCGGGAGGTTATCACTTCAATCGGGGGTAGCCAAACGACACCATTATTGCAAATGAAATCTAGGATACAAAATTTTGATTAGTGCAAAGACAAAGCTACCCTTACATACTTTTTGTACTTGTGCACTGATACCTTGAAACTTCTACAAAATTTAGGAAGACTATACAAAGATGAGGGAACGATAAAACATGCTTGTTAATGTTAAACCAACCAAGCGATTACATTCGAAATGCATCCAGAAAACAAAAAACGAATTGTGTTCGAAAGTGCCATGTCAAACTGCATCCAGAAAACAAAAAACGAATTGTGTTCCAAAGTGCCATGTCAAACTGCATCCAGAAACAAAAAACGAAAAACGAACTGTGTTCCAATGCCATGTCGTGAACCCACTGTGAAGACTAGTGCAAAACCATGGAATGTCCGGTTGTTGAGACAAGTGCATTAGACAATAGAGACCATTATTCGGAAATGATGATTGGAGAGAGGGGAGAGGAGTTTTCTTAACAAGAGTTTCCAGTAGGAGCGTTAATAAATGTTGGTGCTTCATGCAGCTCATCAAACTTAGTGCCTGAATCGAATACCACAAACCGCTCCACCCTTATTATTCTGACCACGATGTCATCCAAGTTGTAGCGAATGTCCCGTAGAATTCTCTTGAGATCCCCCCTGACCTGCAAAGAGTTTGTAGTTTTCGAACTTGCTTATCATGAATAACCATATAGAGCGATGTTTCCATTTGTCTATGCAGAGAGAGGGAATGAAGAAAGTGAAGCCTACGCTTCTTGGATTTCCCTGGATTAGGAACCCACTTGAGGTTGTTGCCTCCAATCTCATAATCATAAAAATATAGGTAATCATTGAACTCTTGAGCTTCGAGATGGACAATTTTTTTCCTCACTTTAGGAGGAATAGAGTCAAAGTGGTTCACCACTGACTCCCATCCAAACAAACATCATTGATGAGAGGAAGATGAACCAGGTGCGCCACCATGTTGACTGGGTAATATTTACCGAGGAGCCATAATTACATAGGAAATGGGGTAATGGAACAAATTGAGTGAAATCGAAGGCGAGTAGTTAGGGAGATGTACTCTTATGTGTGGAGCAAGCACCTAAACGAAGAGGACATCATTTTCTATGTGAAGGATAAAGGAGTGGAGATATAAAAAAAAATTGATAAAATTTTAATAGGAATACAAACCCTAACTCCTAGTAAACCACATTTTGTAAGAGACAGAGACATTTAGAGCCCAACGACCTTGAACCTACTGTGAGACTAAACGAATAAATGATAGTATCAAAACCAAATGGAAAAGGTACTTGGGTACCAAATTCCACTAACCAACACTGGGTAGTTGAAAGAATTTTTGGCAGTATTAGAGACTTGAGGCGACAAGGTGGGTAATATGGCCACTAATATAAAAGAAGGATCAATTCCCGTATTATGGAGAAAAAAACACAAAAAACATTGAATAGTTTGTGAACTCACAAAACTATAGAGAGGATACCAGAAGGCTGAGAACTTAAATCATGAACAAAAGTGACAATAGGAAGGATAATAGTGAAGAGACAAACCTCCCAGTAGCCCGAAAGAGACCCACCAACAGAACAACCAATGCATCCATGAACAATGTGACGATTTGAAACCCTCCTCAATAATACATATAACATATTTATGCCGCTACCCCTGAGAAGTTGTCCATGCATTTATAATGGGGCATGGACGTGAGAGGGTTGAGCCATTCAAGGAAAAACTAGAGTATGTGAAATTCATGGAGGGACAAGATTATGCTCAGACACACTCTTTAACAAGCACAGAGTACCCATAAACCATATGCTCATGAATGAACTATGTATACCGTGTGTCAGGATCTCCTCCACCCACAACCAATCCGCCATTAGAGAGTGTAACCATTGCAGCTGCTAAGGTATGAAACTTGATAGAAAAGAGAATGCCATACTCCACAACATATAGGACCACTTGCGAGAATTTAAACCGATGAGACAAGGGTAGGTAAGCCCAAAACTGTGAAAGTAAAGGTGCCACACAAAGACAAGGAGGTGATAGGTGGAGAGTATGGCTCTTGATCCTATAGCTGCCAACTCATGCTCCATTCCCCTATTTGGCATGTAATCATGCTCCCTGTTGAAGTTGTGATGCTTAAAACCACCCCCGTTGGGGATGCTAGCTTCCACTACTAATTTGTCATATTCCACCCACCGCTTTGATTCTTGGACGTCCTCTCCTAGTGATGGAACCATCTATTGCTCATCAAAGGCCAGGTGTCATTCGAGAATACCCAAATTTTCCAATTAATCTTCTAACCTATTGCCTTCCTGTCGCCTACAATGGGGAATAATACAGTCAAATTTTGATGATAAATTTTGAATGTTTGAGACCACTTCCTATAAATGCCAACTATGAACCAATTTATATATAGGGTTCCCATTCAACAATTTTCATATACATTGTATGACCACCTAGGAATCTCCATGGACCTGAATCAACCGATATCCCTCTCTGGCTACAATTTGTAAACCTTTTTCATTAGTGAGGAATTCTACTAGATTATTTTTTGTCACACCACATGAGTATGCATCTACATGCAAAGGAGAGGATTTTTCGTCTCGAATGATCCTACCAAATCCATCCACTCTAGGGTTTCCCTTAGAAGTAACATCAAAAATCAATTTTAAGAAAGAACTCAGGGTGGGGTATATGAATTGTCAACGATATGATTGGAATATTGTAGAATAGATGGATAAGGGGTAAGCATAGAGGGGTGAAATTTAAGGCTTTGTAAATTATATTCTTCAGAATCCTCCACTTTTCAATTATCTTTAGTGAATGAAGATGCTAAGATAGTCTCCCAAATGTTGAGAAGGATGATTTCTTTTCATGTTGTCTATGTCCTTTTCTTCATTTCAAAAAATATTAGGTTTCATTCCTTCCACAAGTTCCAAAGGGTGAAGCCTAAAGCCAATCGTCGAGCTTGTAATATAACTGGGTTTTCAAAATTTCAACCAAACCATTGATCCAACAGAGTTTTCACATCACCCGAACAAGGTAGCTTTCATCTGAATATCTATGAGACGAGTTCACAAATGTGTTCTGCAAAGAGGTAGGTAATGAGGTAATAAATATGTGATCTGCTAACTCTTCTTCTTGTAAACATAGTTTCTAAAGTGACGGTCACTGATATCCCTTTTTGCGAAGACGATCACAGGTGAGGGTCTACCTCCAAGCAATCAACTAGAGGAAGGTTGATAGCTTCAACCACCATCAAACATCCCAAAACCGATTCCATACCATTGTCTTATCCTTTACCCAAGAACCTACAAGTAAAGAGCATGCTTCTTTGAGAGAAAAAGAACTTGATGATTGTTGACCCCATTGTAAAATATCCTACTTCTAGGAAGACCTAATATGTCGATTGTAAAGTATCTCTTGGAACTCCTCCCAGGGGTAGGTGGCATCATTCAGGGGCCAATTACTTCTATCCTTCCATTGTCTCCACTATTGACTATCGTCTAGTGGCTTCCAGAAATCTGCTATCTTATTGGCTCCCAAAGTTGTTATTAGAGTTTGGATAGATTGTAGCCTTTCAATCTCCCCCAAATGAGGATGTTGCTACCAAGAATCCTCCCAAAAATATGAATTATTTCCTCCCTTTACCTCCTAGAAAGAATAACATCTAATTGTACTTTACCTTTCTATGCCCAAGTCCAAATTCCAAAGCCATGGATGGTGCCTTCGAAAGGTCACCGCTCCTCATGTGTGTGCAGAGGTAAATACTTCCTTATCCAAATTTGCTTCCAAATTTGAGGGCCTCCCTGAACCCAATCCCACTATAATTCCATACCATAGGCATAACTGACCAATTCTAGATCGTAGAGGCCTAGTCCTCCTATATATTTTGATCTTGTCAACTCGTCCCATACTACAAGGGCCCACTTTCATGTTTTGGCTGCTCCTCTCAACAAAAAATTGATCCATAATGAGCCAAGACATTGAAAAATTGTCTTGGGATGGGCATTATTGTTAATTGATTATTTGGTATTACCTGTAACATTGCTTTGGTGAGCATTAAGCAACTTGGGAAATTGAGAGCCCGAATAGCCCAATTGCTGAGCTTTCTCTGAGTCCCTTCTATGAGATCTTCTCAAGTTGACACTCAGTTGAAACATAAAACAAGAGGCACCCCGAAATATTTGGAGGGAATATGGCCCCTTTCAAAACCCAAACTCTGAGTCAAATGCATCTTAATAGCCTCTGAAAATTAAATATTTTTTGTTTTGTTTTGTCCTTATTTACAATTGTGTTGGAACCGTCCATGAAGGTTTGTATAATCGTCCTTGCTCCTTTCACCTCTTTCAAAGTGGGTGGCGGCCCAAAGAGGACCACATCATCAACAAACTTATGATGCATGATAGGAAGATTATCACCATATAAACAAAGTCTAGATATGTGACCCAAAACATATGATTTCTTATACATTCTCTCGGGCCCTTCCATTGCTAATATAAATAGAAAATGAGATAGAGGATTTCCTTGCCTCAAACCTCTGGAGGAGGTAAAGGTGGAGGAAGGTGACACATTGATGAGGATGGAAAAAAATAGATGAAATAAGAGACGCCACCCATGATATCCACTACTTTGAGAATCCATAATCCTGTTGA
This sequence comes from Pinus taeda, assembly GCA_000404065.3. NCBI lineage: Eukaryota > Viridiplantae > Streptophyta > Pinopsida > Pinales > Pinaceae > Pinus > Pinus taeda. The sequence continues at coordinate 44,565 of APFE031499214.1, forward strand.
ACTTGAAACAAATAAGTCCAACTTATCCGATCACAAGCCTTTGAAATGTCTTGTTTAATTATCATACCTCGACATTTTTTCACCCTCAAAGAATGGAGATAAATGTATTATCTCCTATGTCGTAATGATTCCATCTGTAATGTACCTGCCGTCCACAAAGCCAGTCTAGTGAGATGATATTAAGAAGCTTTCAAACCAAAATGGGTAGTTGAGGGGGGCTTCCTTTAGATCTATCTCTAGTCTAATAGGTCAGTGGTCTGATCTCAAGCATGGAAAAATTGTAGCTTCAACAAAAATGTCCTTTTGTAAGACTCCCTTATAGAGAAGAAAATGATCCAATCGACTGGCAATTTGACGTGTTACTCCTTGACGATTGTTCCATGTAAATAGACCATTGATTGTTGGAATATCAACAAACTACAATTCTCTATGTATCAATAAAAAATTGTCGATTCATGATCTAATATACATACTCCTCATCTTTTCTTTGAAAACGATCTTATAAGATTAAAATCTCCGCCAACAATCCATAAAGAGTCCCCACCCATTTGTTTGGCATTCAAGAGCTGCTCCAGGAAAATGGATCTTTGCCTTAACTATGGAGGGACCATTAACTGCTATTAAGAAAATAAACTCTTTCATCCCTACATAATAGAATCTTCCTGTCAAAATTATAGTACTAGCCATCCATTCTTGAGAAACCTTCCTCAAGGGGTTCAACCAATTTTCCAAACCCCCCACACTGCCCCTTGCATCAAGGGACATTGATTGAAAAATCTTTCCAACAAGTTGTAGCTATTTGAAGCATCTTATCACCCATTATTTTTATTTTTTGTAAAATAACAATTGCTAGTTTTTCCATCCTTATCCTCTCTCTATGATAGTGTTGCTTCTCTTTGTTATTTAGCCCCCTAATATTCCATGATAACATCTTCATGATGAAGGTTTGGGTTGAGGCAATAATAACTCTAATGAGGTGTTTCCTTCGTCATAGTTAACTAAATTTTCTGTTGTATTATGTAGTGCTTCATTCTTAGGTTTTCACCCTTTATTTTTGAGCCCTTTAGCAAGCTATTTAATGAGAATTTATTTCCCTTTTCCTTTGAGGGCTTGAAACAAACGAGCTCCTTAACTAGTTCCTAAGGATTGAAATTGTTTCGTTTTCCAATTAAGGTATCTGTTAGCATACAACTCCTGATTTTCCTTGGATAACTCCACCAGATCCTGTTCAACCCACTTATTCACCATACCAACCAAAATATGTTACTCTCTTGAAAGTTCATTTAGGTCTTGCTTCAACAACATGGAAACCTCCTCAAATATTGGTAAGCCAAAGTTATTGAAATCTCTTTGTTGGGTAGCTTCATCCTCCAGTTTCCTCTTTACGGCTTGTTTGTATGAAGCTATTTCTATATATTTATCATTCATGTATGTATCCTCTAAAATGTTAGGGTGTTCCTTCATCGCCTATAAAGCAAAGAATTAATTCTAATCTTCTATCGACTAAAGTTTTGGAGGGTTCTAATTCTTTTGGTTTCGTCTTCTTGCAATAACCTTAGTGAAATCATCAAAGCCCAGTAGGCTCCCTCCTTCTTGCTCCTTTCGTCATAGCAGGCAATCACGAATCAAGTGGCCAAGCTTGTGGTAGAGGTGACACCTAAATGGAACATGTTCATAGCCAATTGGTTGATTCCATATTTCACCTTGGTAATCTAGCTCTATGGATTCCAACAAAAGAAATTTTCATATAAGCACATAGCTGGGCATAAGACATGTTCCTCCCTCAGTAACCTCTGAAACTTTGACAAACCACCTTAGGGATTTTCCGATACCTTCTAGTATTTATTATATCCAAAAATCAACTAGGAGAGAGTACAACCTTACCCAAATTGGTGCCGCTATAAATTCCTCCTTGTCTGGGTTAAAACAAGCTTCCCAATGTCTAATGTATAGGCCATCTTTATTGTAGAAATAGGGACCACCCTCGAAAATTCAAGCTTTATCCTCTAGGCTCAAGCAGATAACTGTGAAGAAACCCTTTGGGCCTAATCTTAAATATACTTGTCCCTTAGGTTGCGATGTTTGTTGAATCCAATGCTCCAACTCCCTTTCCGTGGGCCAATCCCCATTGAATTTACAGATAAAATAATGATCTCTCATGTGCTTTCAATGATCATCAAGACATATTGTATGTATCACAAATATACTTTTCTTAGAGGCCTTGGGGATGCATTATCCCCGAAAACCATTTTCCATTTATATCCTAAAATAGATTATTGTGAAGACCCAGGGATTCCTCCATAAGAATCCTTCCTGTCTTCTGGAGGAATATTTAATAACAAGACTCGAACTCATTATTGTAGTTTTTACTCTACAAACTACAACTTTCACTTTCTATATGGGGAAGGGTAGTCAAGAAAGAAGTAACTTAGGGTGTGAACTTACTCGGACTACAACTTAGTCATGGCTTGGCTTTTCAAGAAAATACCAACAACAAGCAAGTGACTAAGAAGGTTAAAGCACGAAAAGGAAAAGTAATCGTGTCGAGAGGTGCTCTACAACTTAATATGGGAAAGATGTTGTAGTGTCCATAAATGAGTGCAAACATTTAAATGTTAACTTAATATGAGATATGTTGTAAGAAACATAAATGAAGAATTGGATAAATAATAATAATAATAAAATATGATAATAAAAATTAAAAATTAAATCATTCAATTCAATTTGTTATATTATAATTTTCTTTTTATTAAAAAAATTACAAACAATTTTTTCCATGAAAAATTCATAATAAGCATGCCATGCTAAAATAAATTTAAATAATTATGATTCATAGTCGTAACTATGATATTTTAGAAAATATAATTAATAAACATACAAAAAATTAAAATATTTAATTAAAAAATGTAGAATTAGAATTAAAAATATTTGAAAAAGGGAGCTTTGGATCTCATATATTACATGAATTTTCAAGGATCATGATGGAAACCCTAAAGCCTTTGGTTGTCGCCCTGTCTCTAGGGGACTTTTTGCTTCAAGATTCTTCCCTTTATCCAGAGATCCATCATCGTGTCATTATTGCTACAGATTTGTTAAACGTGAGGAATTTTTTTGCAGCAAGTTTCTTCCTTTCTTCAGGGTGATGCCATTACATCAAATCTCTCAAGATTTTCGATCTTCGTGAGGCTGCTCTTTGGGAGTACCCTCTATCTGTAAGTGGTATCCACTAACTTTTTCTCTACACTCGTAGCCTAAATCCAAGATCGAACAAGAATCATTTCCATCTTAATGCAGCTCTTACATGGGCGTAGGAAACTTTACGAAGGGATTTTGCTGAAATATTATGATTATAGCTAATGACACCTTAATCCTCTTAGTCTCAAGACTGAATATAGGATACAAATGTTGAGATGCGCCCTCTTCCTCTTAGACATGATCCTTTAAGGATACTCTAAACCGAGGGCTCTCGTAACCAACTCCCAAATCTCTCTAAAGGGCTAGCCTTCATTGTAGAACAAGCAGAATATAGTCCAAAACTAGAGGTGGAAGATCCCTGATTTGATCTTTTCAAATTATCCTATGAGAAAAATGACATAATATATCATTTTAATGGGCTATGGTTGTTATAAAATCAAAAGGAAAAAATATTTTCTTACTTTGATAATAGCTTGTGATATATTCAAATTATATTATCTTCTTATGTCTTCTTTTCATTAAGCAACTATTAAACCATAAAGAACATGAAGATCGCAAGAACAATTGAACACAATATGTAGGCTCTCAGTCAAGGAAAAACCCCTCTCTTAGGGGAAAATCCAGTCAAAATTCTCTTATTTTTATAGAATCAAGTCAAATGAGACATCCAGGACCACTAGACCAAGACAAATATTCTCTCCAAGCACCAATTTAGCCCTCTGGAGAATTCCTTCCAAACAAGACAAGGCTTTCAAAAGTCAATGAAGGTTCATACTTCAAAGTTTTGTCTCAATCAAGGTTTTGGCCTCCACTCCAGTTCTGTAATTTCATCCTGTAACTCCAGACCTACAATTTTCCCAGAAAGCATAGAAAACTTGCACATGGGAGCTGCAATAAGATAAATTTCAAATATTTGACTTCACTAGGGTTTCTCTCTCCTTTGTTAGGGCTATTCCTTCTCTTTCTTCTATCTTCACACTTATTTTGTCTTACAGATGGAAGATGTGTGTGTTGTGTGTCCTAAGAATTCGAAGTCTTCTCCAATATATGCCTTTTCCAGTAGGTTGAATAGCCACTTCAAGGCTGACTTGCTCTTGGTGTTGGGTGTGGAGCCTGACTATCTTCTGTATTCAAAAGTATTACCACATTGGACCCCAGTTCGCGTTGCTGCCCGTAAAATATTCACTGCAGGGGGGTTCAGGGGGATTGGGGGCATCACCCCCGAAGCTAAAAATAGATGTAAAATTGCCTTGTAAAATGTTTTAATTTTGTAGTCAATCTGGCCCATTCGTTAGGCAGAGATATGACGGTAGAAGTTATGTTTAATTTAGGGTTTTTTTCCCTAGAAGGCAACCCCTCTCTATATATGAGGGAATTGTATTGCATCTATGTAGATCTGTATTTTGAATGAGGAAGAGAGAGGAGATTGAGAGCGAAGAGGGAATTACAACAGACCAGTTGTAGGTTGTATCTCTTCAGTTTGTTGGATAATATAAAGAGAAGGATTGACTATTTCGCCGTGGATGTAGCCCTAACTAGGTGAACCATGTATATCTGTGTCTCTCTTGTTTTATGCATTTTTTGTGTTTATATTTCTGCAAAATTTTATGTGTTCCATTTCTCTGTAATATATAATTTTCTAACAACTGGTATCAGAGCCGAAGGTCTATTTGTCTGATAAACTCGCAAGAGAGAAGGGTTCCTAGTTTGAGTGGGAGCAATGGCGGAAGATGGTAGGTTTAGGGTCGAAAAATTTAACGACTAAAACTACCAGCTGTGGAAGATGCAAATGGAAGATTATCTGTATCAAAGAGATCTATACCAACCACTGAGTGAAAAGGCAAAGAAGCTGACGAGTATTATAGACACATAATGCGATATTCTCGACAAAAAGGTACTTGGAACAATATGGTTGTGTCTAGCAGTGTCGGTAGCGTTTAATATTTCAAAGGAAACGACAACAAAGGATTTAATGTCGACATTGGCCAAACTATATGAAAAACCCTCAGCCTCAAATAAGGTATTTCTTATGAAGCATTTATTTAATATGAAAATGTTAGAAGGTGGATCTGTTGTTGATCATTTAAATGAATTTTATACAGTTACCAGTGAATTAAGTTCTGTACAGGTAACTTTTGATGATGAAGTTAGGGCTCTGTTATTTCTGTGCTCATTGCTAGAAAGTTGGAATGGTTTAGTTATGGCCATTAGTAACTCTGTCTCTGGATATAGTACTTTAAAGTTTGATGATGTTGTCGGTGCAATCCTTAGCAAAGAAATGCGACGGAAAAGCTCCGGTGAGACATCAGGTAATGCTTTGACTACAGAGATTAGGGGAAGAAAAATGGAAAGAGGAAAGAGCCATGGATATCAGAGTAAGTCAAGAATAGGTAGATCCAAGTCCAAATTGGGGATAGTGTGCTAGAAATACAGGAAGAAAGGACACTTGAAGAAAGACTGCAAGTCTCGGAAGGGAAAAGAAGGAGACGTGCAACAAGAAAATAATCATAAAGCGAATGTAACAGGTGATGTGTTGCAAGATTCTTTGTTTCTTCCTTTAGAAAATATTATTGATGCCTAGGTGGTAGATTCAAGGGCCTCATTCCATGCCACACCTGATAGGAAACATTTTCATGATTATGTTAAAGGAGATTTTGGATAGGTTCGATTGG
>APFE031499214.1:65345-101877 GCA_000404065.3 Pinus taeda
ATTTTTATGTTTATGTAATTTGACAAAATCAAAATGTTAATCAGGACAAGACATTACAACATCTCTACCATACTCACTTAGCTCAAGAAAAATAAGCTATATTTTTTTGAGTATAATAGTGTGTTCATTCACTATGAGAGAGATTTGTCACATAGGTGCTTTGATGTCACTTAACGTTAAACCAACCTAGATCCATCTTAACTTTGGATCTATCAAGCCCAAAGAGAGATCAATTTGAGATGCAAATCTTTCCTCTAGTTTTGCACTCAAAAAGTGGTTTGCACCTTGAGATATTTGATCCCTCTCAACACTTAGATAAATCTAAAGTTAAGATGGATCTAGGCTAGTTTAATTTATAAATGAAAATTAAAATTTTGTGCCATCTTTTTTTTTAATGTTAAAATCGAGACTGTGACCTAAAAATGAAATTGAAGAGAGAAATAATGGAAGATTAAATTCTATTCAACTCCTTCAATTTCATATTGGGATATGATGTTTATATTTATGAAAAAGTCATACATGCAAAAATACAAATATTAATATGGTACTTGTTAAATTTGTAAAAGAATATTGAACATGCAAAAATGAAAATGTTAAAATGATTATTTTTCAATTTATAAATGATAATTAAAGTTTTAAAGTAAAATTTGGACTCAATTTTTTTGGAATGCCTTTTTCACTGAAAGAGTTAAAAATCACTACTTCTATTCAAATAAGCTTTTCACTTTAAATAAGCCCCCACTAGGGAAACTTAATTGGTGATCATGGTGATAATGAAGTATTATGTACATGTAGCCCCACGTTGGGCTGCATGGTTCACCTAGGGATTATAGTGGTAGTGGTCAAAATGACTCTGTGTCATGTAAGTAGGAGACCACCCGGATGTTGGTTCCTTTAGTCACAAAAAAATGTTCCACTTTAAGTAGTATACGAGAGTAGATTCATCTTAACTTCAGTCCCTCTCGCCACATGATAAATCTTGAGTTAATTTGGAATTTAACCTCACTTATTAGTATATTAGAATAAGAAAGCTCATGTACCTCCCACCACTCTTGAAAATCAATGTTTTTAAGTAGAATTTTTAGGATATTTGACTCAACTTTTAAGGAGTAGGTCTAAATAAGTTAGAGAAATGTTTTTTGTGGTGTTCTTTAACATATTCATAGCAAGAGATTAATACCTTACAATGTTTTTGTTGCACAAATTTGGCACAACCCCACTCACTATTAATATTATCTTTCTTGTGGTGGCAATGATACACATGCCCTAACAAATGAGAAATTAAAATATTGGTCCATTAAGATATCCATATCTTCCTTTGAAATCATCTATGTAGTAGGCTGAACATGGGACCGATTCATGTTGATATGTAAAAGCTTCTTCATTGTTTCACATCATACTAATTCAATGTGATTTGTAAAAGTTTTTTAGTGTTTCACCTCATTAACCTTGATAGTGATAGAACACCCTTGCATATCTTAGCTTTTTAGTGTATGCTCGTGATCCCTCTCAGGTTATTCATACTAAGAACTATGAAGCCTACCTTTGTTCCACATGGTTTAAGCTTAGAGAATTGCTTTTTCCCAAATTCCATTAGTACTTATATTTTCTATTTCCAATGCAATGATGGGTCCATTTAGCCCCTAAGGTACACTAGACTCCAATTTCCTTGTAGCCCAAGGGTCCCTCCTACCTGCTTAGAATTTGCTTGCAATGAATTCATATTGAGACAAATAATCTATTCCTTGGGGGCATCATATTTTTCATATTTGCTCTTTAAAGCATTAGACTAAGGACCACTTTGTATTTTGATGTTCTCCCTACTACAAGATTAAAGGACAATGCTTTTGTGTTTATGGATATTCACTTTATTTTCTCCACACACCCATAGCTTATGAGGGATAGAGATGCTTTGCCCTTTTCCTCTTAGACATTCACCAAGGGCTCATTACAAGTGAGTTCCCCAAATTGACATACACCATGTTGACTACCTTTACTTCAAGCTATTTGACACTAGTAAGAAGAGACCCCATGACCAACTTTCAAATTGGCATGATAAAGCTAGGATACATTGTAGACCTAATGCTTCCTATGGCCCGGTGCCCACTACACATTTCCTTACATCCTTAAATGTTAAAAGTGCTTGATTGGAGCAACTTTTTTAAGCCATATAACCTCCTCATTAAACTTCTTTATTATTCTCCAACTTAAACTTCTTCTACTATATTTTTATCTTGGAATCTACTTGCACTTTTTTCTTTCATCTTTACATAACACACCACTTATAATTTCATAAATAAATTCTGATTTAAGTAACCATAAAAATAAAAAATTATTTTAAACTCTCATTTTTGTTTTAAAAACAGTATTATTTATACTTATATTTATATATTTTTAAATACATTTATTATTTATATTTATACAATAAAATTTAAAACAATGAAATGCAATTTAAACATAGAAAAATTATCACCATATGATACGGATTTTGAAAAGCAATGCGGTGGTTTTAAAAGCACGAAAAAGCAGGTCTCATAATATCTTTTAAATAATTTAATTTAAATTCTAATACACCTGGTGACCGTTGAAGTTTGAACCTACATAAAGCCTTTCCTGAACAATTAAACACTGAAGAGGTTCCATCTCTGCTGTTTTCGTATTCGGCATTGGCTTTTGCTTGGCTTGTTTATTTGTGGTTCCTACGACAATGGCCATGCTTTTTTGTCTCTTTGTTTTTTTTTTGGTGTGCATTTGGTGTTTTGGCTGTTTTTTGGGGGTTGATTTGTGTGTGGGGGAATTGGTCGGCCGATCAATTTTATTTTTGTTGCCGAATGCGATGCAACGCAGAAGATGAAACCGAGGAGCAGCTGTGTTGATCTTATGTTATCTTTGAAGCTGTTTCTCTCGTCTTTTTCCGATGCAGTGTTTGATGGGTTTGCAGTTAAGTCAGGTACTAGAAAGGTCAGGCTAAAGAGTGCGTTCAATGGTATTTTTCTTGAGAGTTGAAGTGGCGCAATCTTTTCTTGTTGAGGATAATTGCGTTGCAGTTACAAGTTGAAGGAAGAAGATGGAGGTAGAAAAATGTATAAAGCTAGACTTGTGGTGAAAGGATTTGCACAGAAAAATGATATAGAATTTGATGAGATATTTTCTCTTGTTGTTAAAATGACTTCAATCAGAACTATTTTAAGTATAGTAGCAGTTGAAGATTTGCGTCTTGAGCAGTTAGATGTAAAGACAACCTTTCTCCATGGGGATTTGGAGAAAGAGATATATATACAGCAACCACAAGGATATGAGGTAAAAGGGAAGGAGAAACTAGTGTGCAGGTTGAAGAAGAGCTTGTATGGCTTAAAACAGGCTCCAAGGCAGTGGTATCTAAATTTGACAAGTTTATGACTGAACAAGGTTATACTAGATGTGACTTTGATCATTGTGTTTATCTAAAAAGGCAAAATGATGACAACTATATTATATTGTTACTGTATGTAGATGACATGCTTGTTGCAGGTTCTAACATGTAGGAACTAAATGTGCTCAAAATCAAATTGGTGAACTCATTTTCAATGAAGGATTTGGGTGTTGCAAAACAAATCCTTGGTATGAGTATAAATAGAGACAGGAAGAATCACAAATTAACATTGTCTCAAAATGAGTACATAGAAAAGGTGTTGAAAAGGTTTAATATGTAGAATGCAAAACCCGTTAGTATACCTTTGGCTAGCCATTTCAAATTAAGTAAGGAGGAGTGTTGCAAGACTCAAGAAGAAATGGCTCATATGTCTAAAGTTCCATATGCATCAGCAGTTGGAAGCTTAATGTATGCAATGGTTTGCATAAGGCCTGATATTGCACATGCAGTGGGAGTTGTAAGAAGGTACATGAATAATCCAGGAAAAGAGGATTGGATGGCAATAAAGTGAATTCTCAGGTATTTGAGAGGTACCACAAATCAAGCATTATGCTTTGGTGGTTCAAACATTGCTCTAAAGGGATATGTTGATGCAGATATGGTGGGTGATAGAGATAACAGGAGGAGCACCACAAGGTATGTCTTTACTGTAGGTGGAACAATTGTCAGTTGGGTCTCAAAATTGCAAGGTGTTGTTGCACTCTCAACAACATAAGTAGAGTATGTTGTTGCTACAGAGGCTAGTAAAGAAATGATTTGGTTACAAAGGTTTCTGGATGAATTGGGTAAGAACTAGGAGTTGGGCAGGTTATACAGTGACAAACATAGTCCCATACATCTTGTAAGGAATTATGCATTTCATTCCAAGACTAAACATATACATCTCAAGTAACATTTCATATGGTCAGCGTTGGAAGATAGACAGTTGAAGCTGGAAAAGATACACACTAGCCAGAATCCTGCAGATATGTTAACAAAAGTTGTAACCAGTGAGAAACTGAGAATCTGCTCAATTTCAATTGGTCTTCAAGTATGATGAAGAAGATGAGAAACATCCAGGTCCAAATTGGAGTCATTGTCTAGCAAATGAAGCAGCGATGGAGTTGCAATAATCAGTCTCCAAGTGGGAGATTTTTGGGTGTGGAGTCTGATTATCTTTTGTATTCAAAGGTATCGCCGCATTAGACCCCAGTTCGTAATGGAGCGGCAACACTGCCCGTAAAATATTCGCTACAAGGGGGGTCCACGGGGGGCGACGATACTAAAAATAGATGTAAAATTGGGTGGCAGCACCCCCGAAGCTAAAAATAGATGTAAAATTGCCTTATAAAATGTTCTAATTTCGTAGCCAATCTGGGTCGTTCATTAGGTGGAGATTTGACGATAGAAGTTATGTTTAATTTAGGGGTTTTTCTGCTATATATGAGGGAATTGTATTGCGTCTATGTAGATCTGTATTTTGAGTGAGGAAGAGAGAGGAGATTGAGAGCGAAGAGGGAATTACAACAGATATGTTGTAGGTTGTATCTCTTTAGTTTGCTAGATAATATAATAAGAAGGTTTGGTTGTTTCTCCGTGGACGTAGCCCAAACTGGGTGAACCACATATATCTGTGTCTCTCTTGTTTTATGCGTTTTTTGTGTTTATATTTCTGCAATATTTTACGTGTTCCATTGTTCTGTAATATATAATTTTCTAACACTTGGAGGCAAATATGAATTTATTGACTCATTTCTTTCTTGATACAAATAGCCCAAGAAGGTTCTAATGCATATGAAAAAAATCATTTAACTCAAGGAAAATCGTAGAAGCATGAAATGCATGCTTTGACCTAGGAGACAAATAAAGGAGCATGAAACCTATGCTTAAAAATAATTTTCTTTTTCAGTTTTTTCACTTTTACAATAAATATACAGTGATATAAGTACATAGACAATTATGAAGACTAAGCATAGTTACATTTTCAACACTCCCTCTTAACTAGGGGGGTATTCATAATTGTACAAATGGTACAAGGATGAACTCAAGTTGAAATGTTCTAAGAAGAGTATCACAATAAACATATACAATGCTAGGGATTTAGGTACCATCTAGGCTAAATTCAAGGTATCAACCTAGCAGGGATCTAGATACCATCTAGACTACTTTCCAAGGTTCCAACCCAACTGGGATTTAAGTACCATTTAGGCTACTTCCAAGGTATCAACCTAATAGGGATCTAAGTGTCATCTAGGTTGTTGCCAAGGTATCAACCCAACTAGGATCTAGGTACCATCTAGGGTATGTGCAAAAACACCAACCCTAACAATCATCTAGGTATCATCAAGGCTACCTGCCAAGATACCAACCTTAACAGGGATCTAGGTATCATCTAGGCTACCTTCCAAGATACCAACCCTAATAGGGACCTAGATATCATCTAGGCTACTAGCCAAGATACCAACCCTAACAAGGATCTAGGTATCATCTAGGCTACCTACCAAGATACCAACCCTAACATGTATCTAGGTATTATCTAGGTTATCAACCAATATGCCAACCCTAACAAGGATCTAGGTATCATCTAGGCTACCTGCCAAAATACCAACCCTAACAAGGTTCTAGGTATCATCTAGGCTACTTGCCAAGATATCAACCCTAACATGGATCTAGGTATCATCTAGGTTACTTACTAAGATACCAACCCTAAAGATATTGGTACCATATAGGCTATTTTCCAAGGAACCAACTCAACAACTTTGTGTGACATCATATGGGATAGCCCAGGGCACAATAACTAGACACCAGGATTTGGTTGGTGCCTTAAGCTCATGGTATACAAGCTAGTATAAGTTTACTATTACCAACGTCAAAACTCCAGGAACATTCATGTTTCAGCTACCTAGGGTTGACCAAACCCTAGGGAACAGACAACTCTTCAAACCACAAAGTCAAAAACTTAAAGGATCCTTACACCACACAATTACTATTATCAATGAACAAACCCTAACATTACATGCCTCGCTCTAGGCCAAAATGGTTACTTAATAAGTATCTTAGCCTAATGAAGATGCCCACTCTTATAGAGTGACAGGGTTAATTTCAGAAAGGTACCTACTCTTTTGAGTAATGATACCTAAAGGACCATTCTTCCTTGATTAGGAAAGAATGATTTCCCCTTATTCTCCAAGGATAGAATAATTATCCCACGACTCTCTAATTTGGTCAGACATGACACAAATAGAGAAGATGTCTATCTTTCTATTGAGAAAATTTATTTTATCAATCCCAATCCCATGCTTGTTTCTGAAATACAAGTACTTCATCTAGGATAAAGGTTTGTGAAGGCTAATCACAACTTTAATTATAATGAAAAGACATACCTTAAGACTTTGAGAGTTGAACTGGCCCCTCTAGATCAAAGCTTCTTTTAAGTTCATATTTCTTCCAAGTTTCAAATCTTCCTTTGAAGCTCCCTCTGAATCTAGCTACAAACTTTTGACTTCATATTTCACAGACATTTTTTTAGAATTTATTTGCAATCCTTTTCAGGGAAATCATAAAATAAAAGGTTATAATAAAGTGATAACAAAGCTAGATATATTGAGGAAGTCAACAACAATTCAATGAAAGAAAATAAATATAATACTTATCTTTTGTGAACAACAATGGCTCCCTCTAGATCTTGTATTGATCTAGACATCAATGAAGTATTTCTTCATTTTAACAACTCATCCAAGAGTCTTTTATAAAACCCTAGGGAATTTATTATCAATTCATACTAAGTTCACAAACCCTAGAAGTCAAAGACCTCAATGTACATGGAAGAACATAATCTAAGGTTATAATAAAAAACTTAAAGTCAATCATGATCCTATAAGGGGTTTATTACAAAATCCTAAAGTCAAAGACCTAAATAGGATTTTATACAAGGAATGTGATACACTAGGGTTTTGTCAAAAACACTTAAGACACTAAATATTTTCTTTGATCAATAGTACAAATATTTGACATCATAATCTTCTGCTTTGGCTTTCTTCGATGGTTCATCAGTATCAACAAGAACAACATGATCTCTTTCTCTCTTCTTGTTATCATTTTATTTCCCAGGACATTGGTTTATATAGTGTCAAAATCTGTGACAATGGAAACATTGAACTTTTGATAGGCTAAAATTCTTATTATGATTCTTCTTTGAACCTCCATTGAGAGGACCATGTTTCTTATTTCCTCCTTTCTTCTTGAAGCAATCTGAATAAGCATTGGAGATAGCATTTCCTTCATCTTCTTGTTTTCCACCTATTAGAGTGAGTCAAGATTCTTCTTGAATGAAAGCAGTCCATAATTCTTCAAAAGATGGAGCCCCTATCCAACTACTAATACCATTTGCAAAAGCATTCCAAGATTTAGGTAATCCTAATAGGTGAAATTACAAGTTCCTTATCAGGGATGACTTCATCATCTTCTTGAATTTCATCTCTTAAATTGGGGATCCTCACAAAATATGAAGATACAATATCATCTTTTTTCATCTTGGTAGTTTGAATCTCATTCTTTAAGCTTGATACTTGACCAATGTTCTTGATTCTAAATAGTTTAGAGATAGGATCATACATTTTCTTTGAGGTGTCTAGGGTAGATATATAGGGAATTATATTGTGCTAGACTTAAACCATAATGAGGTTCATGGAAATAATGTCATTCTCCTTGATTTTTTCTTTTCCAATATCATCTGATGGTTCTTTCACTTTGCATTGCACCATGTCCAAGACTTTGTTCCTTGCAAGGATAAGATCCATCCTTGTCTTCTAGGCTCTAAAATTTTGAAGCTTCTTGAAGTTTATTTTTTGATTTCATTGATGATGTCATTGATACACTAGTCAATGTCACTCTTGTAGAGATCTTGACATCCTATAGTCTTCAATAGGTCTCTTTCCAATCTTGTTTTTATGATAGTCCCAAGGTGTTGGTTACTTCTTTAATGATGCTCCAAAGGGTCTTGATACTTCTTCAAAATTACTTCAATGATGGTCCAGATTCTATATTTTTTTAAAATACTTTTACAATATCTTTCAAGAGAGAGAGAGATCCTAATCTAAGATCTGTAATCAAGATATTCCAATGAGAGAGAGAGAGAGAGAGAGAGAGAGAGAGAGAGAGAGAGAGAAATGATGTGTAATGCCTCCTCCCACATTTACCCAATTTCACAAGCTTGTCAGGGTGAATATGAGACAAGTGTCACTATGACATGACCTGACCTCCAAGTCCTAGTTAAGTAAATGAGGCCTACAAACAAAAACCTTTCTAGCCATCCTGAGGGGCTACAGACCACTCAAGAGCTAAACAACCACCCCAGGTGTCCAATCCCTGAGTTGGAATTTTTCTTCACTGACCTAGACCCAAAACCACACCCTTTACACTGCTCCCATGAGGTTATGAGGCTATATCTGCATCCATAGACTTTCCTCCATGAGGTTATGGCCCAAAATATCTAGTTGTGTGCATGTGGTTCCAGGATTTGAGCCATTTTTTTAAGCCAACCTTGAGACCATTACCCAGAATTGCCTGAAACTTTCTAGAATGAAATAAAAGCTACTGACAATGCTAATAAATCAAAATGGAAGAAATAAATTGACGCAATGATGCCTAATCCATAACAAATATTTCATCAAACATATGGAAAACATGTAAGCTACAGTTCATGAATGCTTATCTGATCATAAACTAAGAGTCTTCATCTAAGAATCACTTAGAAGGTCTAATTCCCTCTCATGATAGCTGCAATAACACTTGTTATTCCATGCATTTATTAACCAATTAATAACTTATCAAACCATGTCAAGAGCCATAGATATATTACATCATATAACTAACAAATAACCAAAAAAAACCAATTAGGGCTTCTAGAGGCCAAATAACCTCAACCCTCAACCATAATGATTCCACCTCTACGGTCTGGAAATCACTAACACCAACCAGATCGGTCTCTACCCAAGTTGTCCAGGGTTCCAGGAACTAGTAACTCAACCCACAACCTTCCAGGGCTCCAAAATGTTTGTTCCAACCATGACTCCAGGGCTATTAACTCAACCCACCAAGGGCTCCAGTGTGTTTGTCCCAACCTACGGCTCTAGGAATTAGTAACTCAACCCAAGTTTTTCCTGGGCTTCCAGAGTGTTTGTTCCAACCCACAACCATAAGGAACTTGAGCACCAATTAGAAAATAGAGTGGAAAAACCCACAACACCATAGTTAACCAAGAAATGGCAAGGAAAGGCTGAAATCACTGTCAATCCAAACAAATCTCCATGCCAATGACAACACATAACCAAAGAATCACACACATATACCATGCATCCAAAAATTAGCAAGGAAATCACACATGCAACCTATTACCTGCAAAGTATCCCTATTGTAGCCATTGATCCAACTATTTCCTTTTTCTCCCTGCTTTCCTTTGCCTTCTTTCTCCAAATCCAACTGAATGCCAGAGTGCTCTAAGAATTCCACAATATTTCTCCAAGTGTCAAGAGTATGAGAGAATGAACTAGACCTCCTTCCATAAAACTATGAAAAATCTAAACCAACAAAAAACTATGAACTGATCCTCCAAAGAATTTTTAACATTGGGCCTCCATTTTCTTCATTTTCCTTCATTTTTCCTCTAATTTCCTTAGCATGCAAATCTATGTCTCTTAACCTTCATTTTCTTCTATTTTCCTTTATTTTCATAATTAAATGCCATTTATTGCCTCTTTCCTTTTCCAATTTCCATAGCAATAAATTGATCAAAAGTGATGACCACTAAGGTGTTTTTCCCAACATTCAACTTGGAATACGTGTCCCATGACCTTGGTCTTATTTTATTTACATAGAAAATCAACCAGGGGTTGTTACAAACCCCTCCCCCTTGGGGGAACATAGTCCTCAGTGTTATATGACACCTATGACTAGCAAACTGCTGAAAAAACATATTGCTCATGGAGATTTATAACATAGCTCGATGTAGTATTTACAATGACATCCTGCTGAAAAACAAACCAACACACCGCTTATTGGAGATTTATAGCATAACTCATTTCTGAATCTACAACAACGAACATATACGTATACATATAACAAAAACTCATTTGCTTGAACCAACAAATAATGAAGGATATAAAGCCCGCATTTGATTACCCATCTCCCATGTAGTTTCATTGGGACCAAATTGCTTCTACTACACTTTAACCTACTCGATTGCTCAGTTCTAGAGCATGAGTTATTTCCGCTGCAATATGCATTGTGGTTCTAGCTAGAATTCTCCCTGTGGTTCCACCTCCAATACAATCAATTCAATCACATGATCAAAATCCTACAAATTTCTCTTAAGTAATGAAACATGGCAAACATCATGGAATTTCACTGCCGGAGGCAGTGTAAGTTTGTAGGCCACTGGTCCAATTCTCTTAAGGATCTCAAAAGGACTGCAATATCAAGGTTTCATCTTGGCAGATGATCCAATCCTCAAGGAGATCCTCTTGGGCTTGATGTGCAAGTACACATGCTCCTCAACCTGAAACTCCTTGAATGCTCTATGTTGATATGCATAACTTTTATGCATGTCCTGTACTGCCTTCAAAATCCTCTTAATAACCTGCATTTCTTGTTCCATCTCTGCCAACATATCGGGTCCAATCAGCACCTTGTTCACTGGATCACTCCATCTGATAGGAGTATTACAACTCTGCCCATAAAGAACCTCAAATAGACTCATCCTCAAGGACCCCTGATACCCATTATTATAAGAAAACTCTACCAGTGGAAGATACTTCTCCCACTTCCTCTGTTGATGCATAACACACATCTTCAAAATTTCCTCAAGAACCCTATTAACCCTCTCTATCTGTCCATCTGTCTGTGGATGATAAGTTGTATTGAAATCCAACTTTGTCCGCAAATCTACAAAAAACTCCTTCCAAAATTTGGAAGTGAACTTGGCATTTCTGTTTGATATGATCTTCTTGGGAACACCATGCAACTTCACTATATCCCTCATAAAGATCTAAGCTACCTCGCTAGCTGTTAATTTTCACACTGCTCTATGTTGTTTCAATTACTTTTAGCCAAATTCACTTCTTCAACTAGCAACCTTTCCAATAAAAAATAATCTTTCCAATCATCAACAGTAATTTAAGATATAACAATAAATGCACTGATGAAGGAGACAATCAACACATCAACAAGAGACACCAAGTTTGGTCAAAGACTAGGGGAAAACCCATTATGGGGAAAACCCTTTGAAATTATTCTTCTATTAGATTCTGATAAAATGTTCAACTGAGAGTACAATGAGCCCAAATCCATAAATAATAATCAAATTCAAAGTTTTGACTTGTTCAAAAAATATACCAATCAATATCCAAAATATGTGCCAATAACCAAGATAATGTAATCAAAGATATCCATGTACTTCCTTTTCACCCTTTGCAGTTCTTGTTCACCCTTCGTAGTTCTTATTCACTATTCGCAGTTCATGTTCACCCTTTGCAGTTCATGTTCACCCTTCGTTGTTCCTATTCAACCTTCATAGTTCCTATTTACCCTTCGCAGTTCTTGTTCAACCTTCAATTTTAGATAGAAAGAAACTCCAAAAAGAAGAATAAATGATATGTGATGATGATGTTCAAATGAACTTGAGGTCACTTAAATTTATATGCTTCCAAGGGTGTCTAATTTGCTTTAGGTCCGATGTGATCAAATGTGCATATGTGGGATTCTCTTCATAAGTCCACTTTCCCTTATCCAAATTGAGTGCTTCCATTGTCAAAATTGGTCCTCCCAAAAAGAGGAATCCAACTGAGCTTCCAAATTAACACTCCCTCTCAGCTAAGAAGAAATTCCAACTACATCATGTCATGTGTATCTTGTCATCATATCATGTCCCATCTCTGCTAAACTCTATCTACTAAAACATTCTCAAATCTAAAGAACAAGAACAATGAAGTATTATATACCACCCTTTATATTGTTAAATAGCACATATCAATCTGAAAACAATATAAGGGAGCACATCTCAACCTAAAACTATATTGGGGAGCACATCTCAACCCGGAATATCATGGAAGAGCTAAACATCTACAACCCCATATCAAACAATATGTGATATAGGGAAGCAATTCTCAAGCCATCCTATTTCCCACTAATCTTCCCAGCAATGACCCTCAATATTCATGTGGTAGAACACCTGCATCATAATAATCTTGGGTTGTACAACCTGAAGTTCACTATCAACTTGTTGGCCAAATGGGGAGCAATAATCCCAACAAGCCTAGCTTGTTGGTAACATTCCAACTGATGTATACTCTACATAGAACAAGATAGGGGAGATAACATCTTCGACCCTATGGGTGACAGATAGGGGAGCAACATCTATGACCCTATTTTCCAAATATCCCTCAACCCTAGGAGCCCTCCATTACAATTCTTCACCCTGGGAGCTTAGACACGGGGGAAGATCCTACTCAATGTTCTTGATCAATTATGCCCCTTATTAGGATGGGTCACATCAATTAGTCCAAGCTTCTCTCTGAAGACCAAGACATTCCCTTTCAGTAAAGCCTTAGTGAGAATATCTGTAATTTGCTCATTTGTCAATATATGATGGAGTATAATGGCTGCTCTTTGCACCATGTACCTATTGATTTCTGGTAGAAACGGATGTGCTCTAAGCCTCAAAATTTGTAGGGAGGATTGGAAGCATGTATTCCACGATATCCAGAAATGGTTTTAGGAAATTCCACGAGGAGACAGTTTTATTAAAATAATTAATTATTTTTAATGGGTGCCTAAGTCTGAACTTAAGATATTAAAATAATTAAAGGGTATTAATCAAAATGTGGGTGAAACATCTAAAATAATATGAGGATCAAGCCAAAATGATCTAAGTCATTGATTAGAATCTAATCTGGGCCATTGATTCTCAACGAGAAGATTATAAGAGGATGCTTGACTGGCATTTGGAAAACACATCAGAGAGATATCAAGAGATCAAATTTCTTAGAGAGGGAAGTGCAACAGTTGCTAGAGAATCGATTGAAGTGATTTCTTGTAGTGAGGGGCAAGGATATTTTCGGTTGGAGAGTTTTTTGATCTGGGAATACATCACAAAGGAGGCAGAGAGAGATCCAGAAGAGGCAATGCAAGGCAGCATAAGGCCAAGTAGAGGCAGCGCAGAGCTTCATAGGGAGTTTGAATTCTAGCCAGGAGAGATGAGTTTCAGTGCAGGAAGATGGGGTGTGAGACCGAAAGCCCTGAAGTTCGAATCTCCATATAGTAGGAGATCCAAGAAGAGATGACGCAGATCCCCATAGAGGATGACACAGTAGTCGCGTAGAGCTAGCATGGGGCCAACCATCCAGGGCCTGGATCAGTGTCAGATCGCCGATAATAGTGTGAGATATTTCTCACTAATCTTCTTCCAGTCAGATTCTCCATATTGGATAGCCAACAAGGCATTCAAAGATTGTATTCATAAAACTATTGCTTAATAATACAAACCCTCAACTGTTGCATCGGTTTTCCCACATTGGGTTTTTCCGTGGACATTTGTCCAAAAATAACGGTGTCACTTATGTTGTGTATTTTTTTCTTGCTCAGTTTCTTGTTTCCGCATATAATTTGAATTGGTGAAGGCTATAGTGTATTAGTTTTGGTATTTGTTGTAGGATGCAGTAAATAATTTGTTCAGTTATTTAACAAATAGAATAAACTTAATCAGTTTTTGCGGTAGAAATTTGGGCCTTCCAAATTTTCATAGTCTCGAATGTAATGATATCGAATCTCAATGTGCTTAGACTTGTCATGAAATAGGAGATTATTTTCCATATGGATCTCGCTTTTGTTGTTGCAATATATCATTGTAGTGTCTAGTACCTGCTCAAATAACTCTCTAAAGAGTTTCCTTAACCAAACTGCTTTGCAATTAGTCATGCTAGCGACAATGTACTCTGCCTCAGTGGTACTCAATGCTATGGACTTCTACTTCTTGCTTATCTTATATATCTTGGAAGATCCAAGACTACAACAACCTCTAGATGTACTCTTCCTGTTGATAACATTTCCTGCCCAATCAACATCGGTATATCCATGAAGTCGAACATCTCTAGTAGAATATCTCAGACTAAGGATGATCGTCCCATGAAAATATTTCAAAATGTGTTTGGCAGCGATCCAATATGCATGGAGAGGCTCGGTCATGAATTAATTCAATGTGTACATTGCATATCATATGTTTGGACGAATGTTCACTAAGAACATCAGAGTCCCAATTAATTGCCTATACTTTGATGGATTTGCCAAATTGGGTCTTGTAACTTCTCCACATAATTTCTTGAAATTCATTTCCATCAGTGTGGGAAAGGACTTGCATTCTACTATTCCAAATCTATCCAAGAACTTCACAACATATTTTCCTTGTGAAATGAAAACTTCACTGGGCCTTTTCGACACCCCAAGGCCTAGAAAGTAGTGCATGAGTCCAAGGTCCTTCATCTTGAATTCATAGGCTAGCCCCATTTTACATTTGATCATTAGGGGTTCACTTCCTATCAAGAATAGATCATCAACGTATAAAACCAAAATCAACTTCATAACTTGGATTACCTTGAAGTAGAGGTTGGGATCAACATTGCTTCTTATGAATCCCAACTTCACCAAATAATTTTCTATGCGGACGTACCATGCTCTGGGGGCTTGCTTCAAACCATGTAATGCCTTCTTCAACTTGCAAACATGTATTTCAATCCTCTACTTCAAATCCTTGTGGTTACTCAACATACACTTCTTCCTATAACATGCCATGGAGGAATGTTATCTTCATGTCCATTTGATGTAGGGTCCACCATTGACTTGCGACAAGAGCAACTATCGAACGAATGATTGTATTTTGAGCCACATGTGCAAATATATCGTCATAATCTTCTCTCTTGTTCTGGGAGAATCCTTGGGCCACAAACCTTGCTTTATATTTATTAATGCTACCGTCAACACCATGTTTAATCTTGAATATCCACTTTGGATTTACCATGGAGTTCCCTTTTGGTCTCGACACAACATCCCATACGTCATTCTTCATTATTGATTCATATTCTTCTGCCATAACATCCTTCCAAACTTGTTCTTTCATGACTTCTTCAATGGTGGGAGGTTCAACTTATATCATAGTGATCAATGATGCAACATATCCCTGGTACCTGTATGGCTTCTTACTTTCTCTAAATGATCTTCGAACGAGAAATTATCTCTCATTATCCTACAATGTGTCACGAAGCCAAAGTGGTCTCTTCCTAGAAGGAGGATCACATGAAGGAGGATCTAGGGATCCATAGGTTCCATGGGATCATCGACAATGTTGGGCTTGGATTTAGGCACGAAAGGACCATCTAAAATATCCATATCATCATTCTTCTTATCAAGAGGAGGAGGCAGAGAAAGGTCCCTTGCTTTCCCAAGGGGAGCATCTTCATCAAATGTCACATCCTTGCTAATCTCAACCTTCCTTTGACCATAAATATATATTATAAAAGCTTTATAATTTTCACAATGTCCAACAACCATACCTTTTCTTCACGTGGCTTCCACCTCCTTATGATGGAGATGTTGTCAGGTAGTAGAAAAATATTCACACTAACCTAAGTCCATTTTAACTCTGGATCTACCAAGCACCGAGAAGGATCAAATTTCTTGAGATGCAAACCTCTTTTAAAATGAAAAGATATTTCATCCATCTGGGTGCTTGGTAGATCCATAGTTAAGATGACTCTAGGTTGGTGTATCTAAATATAACATCAAACTAAGATGGATCTAGGCTAGTTTAATTTTCCCCTTAAATAGATTACTTTCCACATGAATACCATGTGTCAATTTTGTTTTGTTTATTATTTAATTTGCATAGACTTATTTTTATTTTATTTTCATCGAGTTAAAATGTTTACATTACATTAAGTTACACATCTCTGTGATATTTAATTTTATTTTTACAGACATCAGGTTACTACGTTACACATCTCTAACCTATAAGGCTGGAGATCACCTCTTAACCCAATAAAAAATGAGTAATTTTACTAAAAAATACTATAATATATTCAAAATATAGAGTCCAAAAACCACCAATGCTAAATTAAATATTTTACTTTAATTATTAATTTATATTTTATTTTAATTTTAATTTAATTTTAATTTAGTTTTAATTTTTATGTTTATGTAATTTGACAAAATCAAAATGTTAAACAGGACAAGACATTAAAACATCTCTACCATACTCACTTAGCTCAAGAAAAATAAGCTATATTTTTTTGAGTATAATAGTGTGTTCATTCACTATGAGGGAGATCTGTCACATAGGTGCTTTGATGTCACTTAACGTTAAACCAACCTAGATCCATCTTAACTTTGGATCTATCAAGTCCAGAGAGAGATCAATTTGAGATGCAAATCTTTCCTCGAGTTTTGCACTCAAAAAGTGGTTTGCACCTTGAGATATTTGATCCCTCTCAACACTTAGATAAATCTAAAGTTAAGATGGATCTAGGCTAGTTTAATTTATAAATGAATATTAAAATTTTGTGCCATCTTTTTTTTTAAATGTTAAAATCAAGACTGTGACCTAAAAATGAAATTGAAGAGAGAAATAATGGAAGATTAAATTCAATTCAACTCCTTCAATTTCATATTGGGATATGATGTTTATATTTATGAAAAATTCATACATGCAAAAATACAAATATTAAAATGGTAGTTGTTAAATTTGTAAAAGAACATTGAACATGCAAAAATGAAAATGTTAAAATGATTATTTTTCAATTTATAAATGATAATTAAAGTTTTAAAGTAAAATTTGGACTCAATTTTTTTGGAATGCCTTTTTCACTGAAAGAGTTAAAAATTACTACTTCTATTCAAATAAGCTTTTCACTTTAAATAAGCCCCCACTAGGGAAACTTAATTGGTGATCATGGTGATAATGAAGTATTATGTACATGTAGCCCCATGTTGGGTTGCATGGTTCACCTAGGGATTATAGTGGTAATGGTCAAAATGACTCTGTGTCATGTAAGTAGGAGACCACCCAGATGTTGGTTCCTTTAGTCAAAAAAAAATGTTCCACTTTAAATAGTATACGAGAGTAGATTCATCTTAACTTTAGTCCCTCTCGCCACATGATAAATCTTGAGTTAAGTTGGAATTTAACCTCACTTAGTAGTATATTAGAATAAGAAAGCTTATGTACCTCCCACCACTCTTGAAAATCAATGTTTTCAAGTAGAATTTTTAGGATATTTGACTCAACTTTTAAGGAGTAGGTCTAAATAAGTTAGAGAAATGTTTTTCGTGGTGTTCTTTAACATATTCATAGCAAGAGATTAATGCCTCACAATATTTTTGTTGCACAAATTTGGCACAACCCCACTCACTATTACATTATCTTTCTTGTGGTGGCAATGATACACATGCCCTAACAAATGAGAAATTAAAAGATTGGTCCATTAAGATATCCATATCTTCCTTTGAAAGCCTCTATGTAGTAGGTTGAACATGGGATCGATTCATGTTGATATGTAAAAGCTTCTTCATTGTTTCACATCATACTAATTCAATGTGACTTGGAAAAGTTTTTCAGTGTTTCACCTCATTAACCTTGATAGTGATAGAACACCCTTGCATATCTTAGCTTTTTAGTGTATGCTCATGATCCCTCTCAGGTTATTCATACTAAGAACTATGAAGCCTACCTTTGTTCCACATGGTTTAAGCTTAGAGAATTGCTTTTTCACAAATTCCATTAGTACTTATATTTTCTATTTCCAATGCAATGATGGGTCCATTTAGCCCCTAAGGTACACTAGACTCCAATTTCCTTGTAGCCCAAGGGTCCCTCCTACCCGCTTAGAATTTGCTTGCAATGAATTCACATTGAGACAAATAATCTATTCCTTGGGGGCATCATATTTTTCATATTTGCTCTTTAAAGCATTAGACTAAGGACCACTTTGTATGTTGATGCTCTCCCTACTACAAGATTAAAGGACAATGCTTTTGTGTTAATGGATATTCACTTTATTTTCTCCACACACCCATAGCTTATGAGGGATAGAGATGCTTTGCCCTTTTCCTCTTAGACATTCACCAAGGGCTCATTATAAGTGAGTTCCCCAAATTGACATACACCATGTTGACTACCTTTACTTCAAGCTATTTGACACTAGTAAGAAAAGACCCCATGACCAACTTTCAAATTTGCATGATAAAGCTAGGATACATTGTAGACCTAATGCTTCCTATGGCCCGGTGCCCACTACACATTTCCTTACATCCTTAAATGTTAAAAGTGCTTGATTGGAGCAACTTTTTTAAGCCATATAACCTCCTCATTAAACTTCTTTATTATTCTCCAACTTAAACTTCTACTACTATATTTTTATCTTGGAATCTACTTGCACTTTTTTCTTTCATCTTTATATAACACACCACTTATAATTTCATAAATAAATTCTGATTTAAGTAACCATAAAAATAAAAAATTATTTTAAACTCTCATTTTTGTTTTAAAAACAGTATTATTTATACTTATATTTATATATTTTTAAATACATTTATTATTTATATTTATACAATAAAATTTAAAACAATGAAATGCAATTTAAACATAGAAAAATTATCACCATATGATACGGATTTTGAAAAGCAATGCGGTGGTTTTAAAAGCACGAAAAAGCAGGTCTCATAATATCTTTTAAATAATTTAATTTAAATTCTAATACACCTGGTGACCGTTGAAGTTTGAACCTACATAAAGCCTTTCCTGAACAATTAAACACTGAAGAGGTTCCATCTCTGCTGTTTTCGTATTCGGCATTGGCTTTTGCTTGGCTTGTTTATTTGTGGTTCCTACGACAATGGCCATGCTTTTTTGTCTCTTTGTTTTTTTTTTGGTGTGCATTTGGTGTTTTGGCTGTTTTTTGGGGGTTGATTTGTGTGTGGGGGAATTGGTCGGCCGATCAATTTTATTTTTGTTGCCGAATGCGATGCAACGCAGAAGATGAAACCGAGGAGCAGCTGTGTTGATCTTATGTTATCTTTGAAGCTGTTTCTCTCGTCTTTTTCCGATGCAGTGTTTGATGGGTTTGCAGTTAAGTCAGGTACTAGAAAAGTCAGGCTAAAGAGTACGTTCAATGGTATTTTTCTTGAGAGTTGAAGCGCAATCTTTTCTTGTTGAGGATAATTGCGTTGCAGGTACATATTCTGGCATAAAGCGAGTCAGTAAGTGGTCTTTCTCTTTATTGATAGGCGAATTTTTAATCTCTATCGATATTTCCGTGTGGCTGCCAGGTTGGCTTGGCGCTTAATTATTTCTTGCAGAGTTGTCGTGCGTCCTTACGCAACATTACAGGCAGTCGATTATTTTCTGCATAAGGTTATTTATATTAAAGTGCACAAACAATCTTTTCCGATTCCGGAATCAGAGATTTCTTAAGTATTTTGTGGCTTCATGCTGTTGCTGTACAATCTTTTCTAATTTAGGGATTAGGGTTTCCTTACCTGTGTAAAGCGATGGTTCTTTAGTTTATTGTTCCATGTTCCACTATTTTATTGTTTGTTATCTTCCGTGCTATGATTTATTGCAGGTGCAGTGCTCACAAGCCACCCGGAATGGAGAAGTTTTTAGGAAGTCATTTCTAATTTGGGAAGTCTTTTCTAATTTAGGTATTATGGTTTTCTTACGTCTGTTGTGGTTTTACAGCTTATTGCAGTTTATGTGATTAATCTGGCGCGGTGCTTTTCCGTGCAGTTCTCACAGTTATTCACCGTACTTCGATGGAATTTGATGGGCAAATTGCCCGTCAATTACCTCTAATTCGTCGAGCCCGTGATTTTTCTTCTTCAAAATTTGTGAGACGGTTGTTGGAGCTGTCGAAACCATTCAATTGACAGGTGTCTGGGTTTGGGAATTCATACCCTGTTCACTTGCACCACATTCTTTGGCCGGGTATGCAATGCTAAATCATAAAATATATATTTGGATATGTGCTATAAAACTTAAATTATAGTTAACCTTGCATCACGGTGCATATTTTATATATTTTAATTGAGGGAAAAAATTTTTTTATATATATATATATATATATTGTTGATTTATTATATTATTTAAAAAATATATTTTCTTAATTGAACTTTTTAATTATAATTTTTTTAAATTTAATAATTTTTATATTACTTTTTAACCATAAAATTTGTGATTTAAATATATATATTTATATTAAAGATCTCAATTCTCTGAAATTTCATATATTTTTAAATTTAAATTGAAGTTGAAACTTTAATAATTAAAATACTTATAATCTATACTTTATAGATATAAATTATTATATAAGATAATTATGTATATAAGTAGGAGATATTAATCAGTTAATTATTTTTTTGGTTTCATTAAAGATAGGAGTAACTAGGTTAGGTATGAGGGAGGGTACTTGCAATGCCATTACGGGGCGAGGGTGAGGTAGGAGTGGGGTTTCATTAAAGATAGGAGTAACTAGGTTAGGTATGAGGGAGGGTACTTGCAATGCCATTACGGGGCGAGGGTGAGGTAGGAGTGGGGACTAAAAGTAAGGTCATATTTTAGATTATATGAGAGGTAGAGGTATATTTGACTAGTTATATTTTTAAGTTATATTTTTAATTTTGTGAATTAACTCTTAAAATTATAAATATGAATTTTGTGAATTAACTCTTAAAATTATAAATATGTATTATTTGCTAAATATGATGATGTTAAGTAAAGTTTATTTGGAAATTTGATTCAGTTTTTATTTTTAAATTTTAATAAATAAAAAGATATTTATATGGTAGTAATGGTTTTTTTTAACGGGTATTTAAAGATATATATAATAAACATGTTTTTATTTTTAGAATATTTTTTAAATAAGCAAAAATGTATATAAGATAGATAACTTTTATAATTGTTGTAAAAATATATAGGAAATCTGATTTTATTTTAGAATTTACTTTTTCTATTATTAGATGTATTATTATTAATTGATGATTAGTTAAAGAGTAAAACATGGAACCATTATACCTATTCAAATCTTTCTTCAAGAGTTCTAATCCCAAAATGGATGTGAGTCAACTTATTATTTTTTTAAGTTGTACCATAAATCATATGCTTGATAATAATTATGAAATTCCCAAATATCAAAAACTCTATATTCCTCATTGATGTGCTAATCAAATACAGGAACACCACATATATTTCTAACTAAATATTTATCATATGAACAATACTCAATGCAAAATTGTGAACTTATTAAATTGAATTAGAAGTATTAAAATTAAACTATAAAAATATTCTCATATATTTATATAATTATATTTACATTATAAACTTGATTTTTTTTTTTTCATCTGGCTAAATTAATTATTTCTAGTTTTGCACTTATTAAATTGAATTAAAGTATAAAATTGAACTAAAAATTTCTCATATAATTAATAATAATTATATTTCACATTAATAAACTTGATTTTTTTTTCATCTAGCTAAATTAATTATTATCTAACCTAGTTTAATCCGTCGAAGGTGGCGTTGCGTGGAGCCGTTGGATGGAGGTGGCTTTTTCTCATGGTCTTTGCTTTTTCTATGCTCCTTTATGATATATCTAACCACGTGTTGTCTTGATGGAGATTGGTGATGGAAACAATAATTTGGTAGCAGCAACATCAGCATGATTTATTGATCATTCTCTTTGGTATCAGTCGCAACTTTTTATTGGTTTTTCCTTTTCTTAACGTTTTTCTCTGCAGCGTATCCTTTATTTTCTTGTGTTTTTGTTGATCTCACCTTGCTGGTACTGTATTATATTATATATTCTGTATCTTTGTTATTAATTTGTTTGTGGAATTTCTACCCTATCTTTTTAATAATGTTCTGTTACGGCATTTGTACTGTTCACCATTTATGTTTATTTTTGAAGTTTTTTTACAATCCAATCCCATCACTATACATGGCACCGTACCGTGCTTATGTTGCGGCTCAGCCCATTAAAGAAGCTGGGGGCAACTGAACGTGCGAACGATTCTTATTGCAGGAGACTGCTCACCCTTCACCTTGAGCTACATAAGTTACAAGTAATGGCGCACAGCTGCTATTTGCATTTCATTTTTAATGTTGTCTGTTGAAAAAGGATTTATAAAATTCTAATGTTTGTTTACTTGCATAATGGACGCACAGTGGACAAGGAGTTTGGTCGTGGTAATGACGTTTGAAGGAGGAAGCTCATGGTATTTGTACCAAACATGAACGACGGTGAGTTTTTGCTGTTGTCTGTTCATTTATTCACCCCCCTCCACTCCAAAATAATGGAGATGAGGTTATCATATATTAGATATCTTTAAAACCCTGTAGAGATCAAACCCTTGAAATTGGAATTGACAGCACTTGGAATTCACTGTACTGGGATTTTAGAGGAACAATTTACTTTGTTTTGTTTTCTAATTCTTATTTTCAGGTCACTGAAATGAATAGTTCATATAATTGAAATGAAATCCGTTGTGTTTAATACCAGATACATGTTTTTGATTGAGTTATAATAGGATTAGAGTAAAATTAAGATACATGTTTTTGATTGAGTTATAATAGGATTTGAGTAAAATTAATGTAACGCCTAAAGCAAGAAAGTGTATAGATTAGATAATAGTGTAGCAGCGACATATTAATGAATAAATCAACTTTTAAAGAAAATTTAAATGAAATCACTTTATAGGGAGAAGCCATGGGCTCTTCGCTTCATTTTCTTTCTAGGCAGCAAATTCTTCTCTGGTCTGCAAGTAGAACCCAATTTGGTTGAACTAAGAAGGCACAAGTAGAGAATAACCATGCTGGTCAAACTAAAACTAAAGCAGGTTTACAAATTCATTTGTATCAAAAGTAATATTTGAAATGATTCGTTATGAGTTTGAATTTTTAATTTTTGAATGTATTTAAATTTGAATTACATATATGATAACCTCATCGTCACGGTGAGTTTTTGCTGTGTCTATTTATAATAATAAATATATTTTTTAAATTTTTGAATGTATTTAAATTTGAATTCTTAATTTTTGAATGTATTTTAATTTTTTGTGTAAACCTTGCATATAATGCACTTTAAGGTAGATGGTAATCTGAAGCATGTAGTAATAGCGATTTAAGAGTATGAGTGGGCCTAATGGTCAAGAACACGTGTTTCCTCCTAAGATGTTCCAGGTTCAAAACCAGAGGGGTAGAGTATGTATGCCTTTGTAGACTTAGCAGTCAAATCCATAAACAAAAAGATCTCATACATCAATTTGAAGTAATATTTGAAATGATTCGTTATGAGTTTGAATTTTTAATTTTTGAATGTATTTAAATTTGAATTACATATATGATAACCTCATTGTCACTGTGAGTTTTTGCTGTGTCTATTTATAATAATAAATATATTTTTTAAATTTTTGAATGTATTTAAATTTGAATTCTTAATTTTTGAATGTATTTTAATTTTTCGTGTAAACCTTGCATATAATGCACTTTAAGGTAGATGGTAATCTGAAGCATGTAGTAATAGCGATTTAAGAGTATGAGTGGGCCTAATGGTCAAGAGCATGTGTTTCCTCCGGGTTCAAAACCAGAGGGGTAGAGTATGTATGTCCTTGTAGACTTAGCAGTCAAATCCATAAACAAAAAGATCTCATACATCAATTTGATGTCTGGCTTAGCTGTGCTTCAGCACCCAACAACAGCAATTCCATTAAAACATATAATATGTCTTAATACAATTCCATTAAGACATATAATATAAACAGAAGGTTCTTAATATAATACAATTCCATTAAGATATATAATATAAACAGAGGGTAAGTTTTTGCTGTTGTCTAATCTCTAATATATGATAAACCCTTGAAACGGGGTGAATAAATAAACAGACAACAGCAAAAACTCACCGTCGTTCATGTTTTGTACAAATACCATAAGCTTCCCCTTCAAACGCCATTACCACGACCAAACTCCTTGAGGATCTTGTCTGTTTATTTATTCAGCCCGCTCCACTCCAAAATATTGACGATGAGGTTATCGTATATTAGAGATCAAACCCTTGAAATTGGAATTGACAGCGCTTGGAATTCACAGTACTGGAATTTTAGAGGAACAATTTACTTTGTTTTGTTTGCATGTCACTGAAATGAAAAGTTCATATAATTGAAATGAAATCCATTGGGTTTTATACCAGATACATGTTTTTGATTGAGTTACAATAGGTTTGGAGTAAAATTTATGTGACTCCTAAAGCAAGCAAGCATATGAATTAGATAATAGTGTACCAGCGATAGATTAATGAATAAATCAACTTCAAAAGAAAATTCAAATGAAATCACTTTATAGGGAGAAGCCATGGGCTCTTCGCTTCATTTTCTTTCAATTTTTTCTCTTCTGGTCTGCAAGTAGAACACAATTTGGATGAACTGGGAAGGCATAGGTAGAGAATAACCCTGAAGGTTGAAAGTCAAACTGAAACTGAAACAGGTTGAAAAATCCATCTTTATCAAAATTAATATTTAACTCGAAATGGCTCCATGAAGTGAAAACATGAATGTTAAATTTAGGATTCCACACCAGCATCCATCATCCTATGAATTTGTCTTTATCGAAATTAACGTAGCAGGTGGTGTGCACTATGTCGT
This sequence comes from Pinus taeda, assembly GCA_000404065.3. Taxonomy (NCBI): domain Eukaryota; kingdom Viridiplantae; phylum Streptophyta; class Pinopsida; order Pinales; family Pinaceae; genus Pinus; species Pinus taeda. The sequence continues at coordinate 90,469 of APFE031499214.1, forward strand.
GGAAAAGAAGCGGGAGGGGGAAGTTGGGGCAAGGTTGGAAAAGAGGAAGGAGGTTGGGTCAGGGTTCAAAATCTTTTTGCATCCAGCCGTTGGATGGAGGGTGGCTTTTTCCATGTTCTTGCTTTTTCCTATGCTCCTCTATGATGTATTCGAGCACCGCTCATGAATATTTAAGCACTGCTCACTATTAGGCACATGCTGTCTTAATGGAGATTGGCCATGGAAACAATAATTGCGTAGCAGCAACATCAGCACGATTTATTGATTGCAATTTTTGTTTGCTTTTTCTTTAACCTTTTGTTTTGTTCTGCAGGGTACCCTTTCTTTTCTTATGTTTTTGTTGATCTCACCTTGTTCTCTGCTGTATTATATTTTATTTTCTTTCTCTTTGTTATTAATTTGTTTTGGAATTTTTACCCTATCCTTTTAATCAATGATTCCATGGGACGGCATGCTAAGGATTTCTGTTGCTGTATTCGTATTGTTCACCATTTATATGTTTATTATTGAATTTTTTTACAATCCAATCCCATCACTAGATATGGAATGGAATGCTAAGGATTTCTGCTGCTGTATTCATATTGTCACCATATATATGTTTATTGTCGAACTTTTTTACAATCCAATCCCATCACTATATATGGCACCGTACGGTACTTATGTTATAGCTCAACGCATTAAAGAAGCTGGGGGCAATTGAACGTGCTAACGATTTGTATGGAGGAGACTACACCCTCTTCACCTTGAGGTAGATGAGTTACAATTCATGGCTGCTATTTGCATTTCATTTTTAATGTTAACTATTGAAAAAGAAAGGGGATGAGGGAGAATGTTAGGGTTTATGAAATTCTAACGTTTGTTTACTTGCATAATGGATGCACACAGTGTATAAGGAGTTTGGTCTTGGTAATGGCGTTTGAACTTTGAAGGGATAAGCTTATGGTATTTGTACCAAACATGAACGACGGTGAGTTTTGCTGATGTCGCTTCATTTATTCACTCCACTCCACTCCAAAATAATGATGATGATGACCTCATTGTTCTAATCAACAGGATGGTTCCCAAGGCACCCCACTGCTGAAGCTGCCCTTGGAAACAGGGGAAGCACTCTAGTCCAACAGAGTTAAAATGAGAATTGAAGAACAGATTTCAGAATGGAATGGAGTCATAGGCCTTTCACTGATTAGTCAGGTAATGAAATTTTGGTTTTCAAATTTTATGTTGAACACTAACTAATTGCCCTAAACTTTGCTTTCTGAAAAGAATTCTCCGGTAGGAGCCTAACATTACACTAAAATAGTAGAGAGAAAAAGAAAAAGAGAGACACGCACTACGTATTGCAATAATTAAAATAAAAATCAATTCAAACTTGTACACAAATGGGTTAATCCTATAATCTCAACCATAATAAAATAAGTACAAATCTGACTGGTTTGATTTAACTTGATACACAGGACATGAGAAGGGTGTTTTTGCGGCAATGTATTGGTTGGTCATACATGCGATTGAGATGAAGGAAATTGGTTTTAAATGCTGACGATGGTGTTAATTTTAAACACGTAAGTAGTTTTTCAAATCGATATGTTTACAGTTTTCACAAGTGGAAACACACCTTTAAAACATGTAGTAGTTAATGGAGTTGTCTTTAGTGTGACTTTTTAGAGATTCCGGTGATGTAGTTTTTCAAATCGATATGTTCACAGTTTTCACAAGTGGAAACACACCTTTAAAACATGTAGTAGTTAATGGAGTTGTCTTTAGTGCGACTTTTTAGAGATTCCGGTGACGGAATCTGGCAGAAAAAAATGAGGTTAAATCTTGATTTGTATTATTTAAAATGGTTTTTTAACTGCATATTTGGATTCAGCGCCCTGGAAAACCCCTGGGACGCTTTGATTGTGCAGAAATTAGCTATCAAACTTGCGATTTCAATAAATTGCTGCCGGAATTTGACCGGAAAAACCCACCGGAGCAGAGACATCTTATTTAAAGGGTATAAACAGAAACTAAAGGTATTTCATGTTTTCATATTTTGCTTAAAGGCATGTAAAGGTATTAGATATTTTTAAAACCTTAGTAGGAATCAAACCCTTGAAACTGGAATTGACAGCTCTTGGAATTCGCTGTACTGGAATTCTAGAGGAACAATTTACTTTTATTTGTTCTCTAATTCTTCTTTCCATACCCCTGAAATGAAATGTTCATATAATCAAAAATGAAATCAATTTTATTTTATACCAGACAGATGTTTTTTGATTGAGTTATAATAGGATTGGAGTAAAATTAATGTCACGCCTGAAGCAAGCAATTATATATAGATTAGATAGTAGTGTATCAGCGACATATTAATGAATAAATCAGCTTTAAAAGAAAATTGAAATGAAATTTCTTTATAGGGAGAAGCCATGGGTTCTCCGCTTCATTTTCTTTCTAGGTTTCCCGCAAGTGACTGTGAAAGAAGTGGGGCAGCAAATGCTTCTCTGGTCTGCAAGTAGAAGCCAATTTGGTTGAATTGGGAAGGCACAAGGAGAGAATAGAGAATAGCCATGATGGTCAAACTAAAACTGAAACAGGTTGAAGTGGGAGGGGAGGAGAATGAAACTTATGATCTTGTAGAATGATTGGGGCTTGTATAAGTGGAAGTGGGGGAAAATGAAACTATTTGATTCTATTTATTCTGTGATTCCCTATGGACATTTCATCCTGCTTCAGAATTAGTCATCTTTTTCTACTTTATTTTTCAGCTCAATTGTTTCTCCCCTTTGCTCTTGGGGCTTTTTCTCACACTCCCATAATTGTAGTGATTGTCATAACAAGTATCATGTGGATTTTGCATTATTGGGTAGGTGGGTTGGTTAGATGACATAATATACATTTAATCTTCATTTGATTTGATTTTAGGGTTGTTTTGTTTTCATATGAAATATTAACTTGAAAGTTGTTTTGTGGACTATGCCACATATGCCAAATATTGAAGAATTTCAACCCCACTCTTGTTATCAATTTTTCCTATCACTCCATGCATTTAGTTTTAAATCCACGCATGATAAAAAAATTCTAAAATCTGGAAATGACAATATTTTCTGAAAACACAAATTTAGAGATTTCACAACTGCTGAAATTGCAGAAATAAAACACAGAAAAATTATGACAGTGACACATAGAAAATAACACAGTTATTTTTGGTTAATGTGACCCTGGAAAAACCCCCTACAACTCTTGGGGAAAACCAGTTTGAGAGCTCTTCTTTATTTCTGAAAATGCTTTTACAGAGAAATTGAAATACATAGTAAAAATTCCAGCAGCCACAAATTACAAGTTATCTCGATTTCTGTGCTTGAACTCCACCTTGAAAATCGTGCCAATCAGCAAACAGGAAAAACATAAATTTTTACAACAATAAAACAGCAATAAATGTTGTACAGTTGCCTTGAAAAATGTGCCTAGAACTTGTTGTACGGACCGTACGGATCTTAGTAGTACGACTACCTCGAAATTCATGCTCAAATCTGCCTCAAAATTCATGCCCTTGCTGTTGTCCCTCTTCTTCGATTTTTGTGCCTTTCTCATGCTATACGGTTTTGCCTTCGGATGCGTGCCAATAAATGTTGTTGTCTAGATTTGTTGAAATGTATTCTTGCTACTCTCCTTCACTTCTTCATTGCTCATAAATTTTCTCCTTGCTCTCTCTTCTCTTTCTCTCAAATGCTCATGAAAGAATGAATAATCTTTTCCTCTTCTCTTCTCCTTTTATTCTCTAAATGACCTTTTGGATTACTCTAAGATCTAATGGTTGAGATTCATTTAGATCTAGGGATGAGAATAAATGTGCATTTAATTCTCACTTTCTATTTTTTAACTCACCCACTTAATAAAGACCCACTTAGCCTTTTATTTCCATAGTCACTTTTTCACTTTCTAATTCTTCATTGACTTTAATAAAGTCACCTTTAAATTAGAATCTAACTTTACCACTTATAGAGTCACTTTTAAATTAGAATGTAACTTTACCACTTATAAAGTCACTTCAGGAGAAAAGTAAAAAATAAATTTGGACATTTTTCCCTAGGCCAAAGATCAAAGCCTTAGGGAACCACTTGTCCTTTGGTACCCAAATTTTAACAAAAATTATTAGCATAAATCCATCTTAATCCCAAGTTTATTAAACATTGAGAGGGACCCTTAGAAGATCAGGGTTAAGCTAGATCTACATTTGTGTATATTTTTATTATTATGGTGGTCTATTTTTTAATAATTAATTAATTTATTATCTTTTTAAACCACATTTTTTTCTATTTAGTTTATTAGCATCATAGATGTGCCACATCTCCCCTAGGTGTAGAAGCACTTCGCTATAGTTTCTAAAAACTCATGGATGAAGGCCATATATATTTGAAGTAAATATGTTTTGTAGATTTCAGCATAAACAATATTCATTGAAAATATAGAGTAACCATTTATATAGTTATGCCTTATGAGATTTTGTTTTATATGCATTCTGTGCTATCAAGGGTGTATATGTACTTTAGTGACTACACTCATTCATTGTTGTTGAGATGCCTCATTGTTTTCTATGAATTTTGTGCCAATTGGTGTTCATATGTACTTTAGTGACTACATTCCTTCATTTTTATAGTGTCATTTATGTTGATTTTCTAGTGCTAAGAGGACAAGCACAATTTTATGCTAATGATAATCATTTCTAATGATATTTTTGTACCTTCCAGATTATCATTAAGCAATTATACTTCAGAAAAATCAATTATAAATGCAATACAACAATAGAGTAGTAGAGATCACAATAGCACAATAGACACCACAAATTTTTCACTTGGGAAACCCAACCTTGGGAGAAACCCAGCAATCATTTCTAGGAGAAATTATAGTTCAATTCAACAAATGGTACAATCTGATTTTTTAGTCAAACATGGTCAATCTGACCACACAAACTAACTAGGTCAAATCTGGTTCAAATTGCTCAGAACATCAGTCAAACTGTTGCCCAAGATTCTCGGTCAACTTTGCCCAAACTTTGGTCAAACACTGCCCAGAAATCTCAGTCAACTGTGGTCAAATCTGCCTTGGAATGTTTAGTCATGCCTCAGACAGCCTGTGGTTAACTCAGAAAATTTGGTCAACAATATGCCTTAGAAGTTTGGTCAACTTTGTGGTCAACTCATTCAGAAAAGAAGTTTGGTCAACCCTCATAGATTCGCTCAAACAGAGCAATCACAGATTCAGTAAAAAAGATAAGAATAGGACTTGGTCAATGCTGGTCAACTTCAGATCTCCTCCCTCCTTCGCACGTGTGAACAATAGACTCCTTGACTTGATGATCCGAATTGATTGATGCCAAATAGAGGAGGTCGAATGGTTTATTTATAGTGGTCAAACCATGTGGGTTTTGGCCAAGGGTCAAGCCCATTCAACTGGTGTGGCCAACCTGTCCTATTGGAGCCAACATGAACTCAAGAAAAAAAATATTTCTCTCTTTTTGAATACCGACCTCAACCACAGAATTTCAACACTCCTTCTTAGCTAGGGAGGTATTCATTTTGACTTCTTCAGATGTCTATTTTGTTGAAAAAAATAACTACTCTAGAAAAGATTGAAATAGGTAGCTATGTTGATTTGTCCATCCACTACATGTGGAAAGCACCCTACATCAACATCATGCAAAGGGATTTGGTTGCCTACCAGTCAACTCTCCTTTGCAAATGGATCTAGTCACCCACTAGCCAAAGGCCTTCTGAGGTCCCATTGGCCTTTTGGCCTTCTGGGGTCAAGACTAGTCCTTGTTCACCAATTATCCAAGTTGCCTCCTAGAACCTAGTTAGCACCAATGACCTTTCAGGAAACCATAGGCTATTACCATTCTTGCATGCCAAATGAATGGTAATACACCTATTTGATGCTAAAAGCACTCACTCTACCCACTAGTCGAGTACCTCTTGGCAATCTGGGGGAGTACTCCGGGCCTTGATGCTCTCTGGGCCATTCTCCATAGTCACATTACATGGCTCTCAGATAGTAACTTTGACTTGTCAACCACTCTAAGATTGACCCTGAAGTATGCCAACTTTGCCTTGGGCAAAGGCTTGGTGAGAATGTCAGCAACCTGCTCATATGTAGAAATATATTGGAGCTTCACTGCTCCGTTCTGCACCATGTCTTGAATGTAATGATACATGATCTCAATGTGCTTTGACCTGTCATGAAAAACTGGATTTTCCAAAAGCTTTACACAACTTTGGTTGTTACAATATCACGGTCGGATCCTACACTTGATCAAACAATCCTACAAGTAGCTACCGAAGCCATACTGCTTCACAACTTGTCGAACTAGTTGCAAATTGCAATATATTTGGTCTTTGTAGTGCTGAGTGCAACAAATATCTGCTTCTTGCTCATCCAAGAGATCATAGTAGAACCCAAAATGAAACAACATCCTGATGTGCTCTTCCTATCTTCGACACTCCCTGCTCAACCGAAATTTGAGAGTCCCTATAGTTGTACACCACCTTTTGAGACATATCTCAAACCATAACTGATTGTACCACATAGATATCTCAACACATGCTTTGCCGCAATCTAATGTACATTCCTTGGTTCCACCAAGAACTGACTTAGAGTTTTCAGTGCAAAGAAAATATCAAGTTTGGTATTAACCAAATACATCAACTAACCAATCAATCGTTGATACATAGAGGGATCTACCAAATCTAAATCAATGTCTCTCATCTTCTTTAGATTTGTCACCATGGGAGTAGACATGGACTTGCATTCCATTATCTCAGTTATCTGAAGGATCATAATGATATACTTCTCTTGACCAAGGAAGATCTCTCTTGGCTTCTTCCATACTTCTAATCCCAATTAGTAATGCACCAAGCCTAGATCCTTCATCTCAGATATCTCAACACATGCTTTGCCGCAATCTAATGTACATTCCTTTTTTCCACCAAGAACTGACTTAGAGTTTTCAGTGCAAAGAAAATATCAAGTTTGGTATTAACCAGATACATCAATGAACCAATCAATCGTTGATACATAGAGGGATCTACCAAATCTAAATCAATGTCTCTCAACTTCTTTAGATTTGTCACCATGGGAGTAGACATGGACTTGCATTCCATCATCTCAGATATTTGAAGGATCATAATGATATACTTCTCTTGACCAAGGAAGATCTCTCTTGGCTTCTTCCATACTTCTAATCCAAAGTAGTAATGCACCAAGCCTAGATCCTTCATCTCAAACTCCAAATTCAACTTCCTCTTGCACTGATTAATGAGATTATGTGGTCCTGTCAGAAACAAGTTGTCAACATATAATGACAAGATCATAGGCTCACCTCTAGCAACTTTCTAGTAAAGGTTGGGATCAACATTACTCTTAGTGAAACCAAGACTCATCAGGTATCCATCAATCTGAGAACACCACGCTCAAGGTGCTTGCTTGAGTTTGCTCAAAGCTTTTTTCAGATTGTAAACATGAGTCTCCCTCTCATGTACCTCAAAACCTTGAGGTTGTTACATGTACACTTCTTTTTGAATTAGTTCATTGAGGAACGCTGTCTTCACATCCATCTGATACAATTTCCAACCCATAATAGAAGTAATGGAAATAATAGTTTTAATAGAAGTGTACCTGGAAATTGGAGCAAATGTCTCCTCATAGTCCTCTCCCTCTTTCTAGGAGAACCCTCTTGCCACGAATCTTGCTTTGTACTTCTCTATGATGCCATCCGCCGCATGCTTAATCTTGTAGATCCATTTGGAAGTCACCACTAACTTCTCTTCAAGTCTCGACACAATATCCTACACATTATTTGTCATGATGGACTGATATACTTCCATCATGGCATCTTTCCAAACTTGTTGACCTATTGCTTCCTCATAGTTGGATGTCTTGGAATCGATGGTAGGACTTTTCAATTATGCATATCTTGAGTAGATCTTGGGATGTTTACTTTCTCTGAAAGTGCCATGGGGAGTTGCATGTCCCTTTGATTCCTATAGTGTACTTCGAAGCCATGCTAGTCTCGTCTTGGATTTTGGAACATCAACCCTAGGTGGGTCCACTGGATCATTTATCCCTTTTGGCTCTTCCTGATGATCTAAAAGATGTTCCACAGGTTTAGATGGTCCTCAACCTACATCCTTGGGAGCTTCATGTTCTTTATCATCATCAACATCCTTATACTTCATAAAGGCTACATCCTCATCAAAGGTAACATTTCTACTGGCCTGGAATATAAATTATGTAAGCCTTTGATGATTCACTATATCCAACAAATATTCCCTTCTTTCCAGAAGGTGCCAAATTTGTCCTCTTTCCCTTGGGTACATGAATATAAACAAGACAACCAAAGATCCTCAAATTCCCAACATCTGGTTTCTCACCCATGAAGAATTCTTTAGGAGTCTTGAATTCCAAAACCTGGTGAGGACTTTTGTTTTGAACATAAATTGTTGTCTTGGATGCTTCTCCACATAAGAACATGGGAAAATCTTGATCAATCGTTGACAATAGTCCTATTCTTCCTTTCGGAAATCCCATTATGTTTAGAGTTGTAAGGGACTATCAACTCCTTAATCCTAGCTTCTTTGCAAAAAGAACGAGTTCTCCACAATAGTCCTATTTTTCCTTTCAACAATCCCATTCTGAATTTCATCATCTTCCTTTGAATTGAGGAAGTATAACATCAACTACTCATGTGAGTTGAAGTGCTTTTGTGACTAGAAATACTTGAGGATGACCTCCTTAGATGCTTATTCTATTTAGATGGAAGTGATGAGCCTTTAACATAGATCTCATCACAAAAGATTAAGTATATGAGTCTGCCATGTAGATCGTCTATGTATGTCTGCCATGTCACCACAGAGCATGTATATATGTCTTCCATGTTTGACAACCCAATTTAAGGGTTGAATCATGCCTTTAATAGATCGGAGAGTTGCTACAAAGATAGCCTTCTCTAGCTACAGATCTGTTCGATGCCGAGGTTCCAAAGTTCTTGCCAACACAATGTCTTGAGGTAATGACAAAAAAGCCTTGTTGACTGATGATACTATTGCTGCAGAAGATGCTAGGCTTTTCACAAATTCACCGAAGTATCACAACACCGATCTTGTCATCTGGATGAAAATGTTACAAATATGGCAAAAGAGTGCCATTGAGGTCAGAGATTCATGTTTCCCAAAACTATGGCAAGACTTTTGCAGACCTTACTCAACAACGACAGTTATAATGTGAAGCGACTCTGAAACTCCAATAGAACCTAGTGTGACAATGAATCGCCTTTTTCATTATTGCAATAGGTCGACTTCACTTAGGGTTGCAAACAAGTATACATATATAAGAGTGTTGGGAAAACATTAATTCCAACCACCGTCAGCATTAACTATGTTAGGTGTCAAGTCTTCTCAAGAGTTTAGGAGGTTGCCTCGAGACTTCTAGAGACTTCAAGTAGTGTCCTGAAGAAGCCACCGACAACCAGAATCCAGAAGCTTCTCCAATGTGTATAAAACTCCTTGCTTGGTAATAGAATGTTCAAGTTGTGTTTTGTGTTCTATGTTGATATGGTATCAAAGCTCAGGTGAGCTGTGAGAAGAACGAGCTCAAGTGAGTTGTGAGGAGACAGAGATCAGGTGAAGGGCGCATTGTTGTGACTTAAAGAGATGTGTTTGGCCTATTCGTGTTGGAGGTTGAAGGCCTTGTGGAGCTGTCTGGAGTAGAGTAGAGCCGTGTAGGAGACAATCCTGAAATTGTCTCATTTGGAGGCCGAGGGTGTAAAGGAGCTGATAGCTCGTGCAAGAGTGTGGGCTTGGTGCAGTAAGCTGGGGCCACTGTAAAGGTTTTTTGGAGGATGCCGAGGGTTGCAGCGTTGTGGAGTTGTGATGCTCTATGTAAAGTGGAGGTCAATCAGTAAAGAGCAGCGTGAAGCTTGCCTGAGATTTGAAACTTGGATTGTTTGTTTGATGCCTTATTTTTCAAGTGCATAACCTTATGTTTGGTGTGCCATTGAGGTGTTCGAGCCATTGTGAGGAGGACTGTGTTGTACGATCGAGACCGCAGTGGAAGGTAAACTGCTGCGCTGTTTGATTTTTGTTTTTTCCAACACTGTTGCAGGGATCTACGTTGGCGTGGTTCTAGGAAGCCGAGCTTTGAGAATGTGGATGTTAAGAGAGTGTGAGCGCTGCGTGGAGATGATACTTTGCAGAAAACGTTGGAGCTGTTGTTGCCGCTGCTTGTTGGGCGTGTTGTGAGACACCACCTATCTTAGATATTTGCTTGAGATATGTGAGCCCTACACAGGTGGAGCCTCTATGAACACTATAGAAGCGGCAAGCATAGGCCGTGAGGAGAAGCAGCAAGCTTGAAGGTGAGTGTTCTATTGAAAAAGTTGTTCACTAAGTGTTGTGTGAAAGTTGGAAGTCAAGTGGTGTGAACGTTAAAAAAGCCAAGCTCATTATGTGTTTGGTTCTAAAGTCAAAAAGTATTTTTGTGTTGTGTTATATGTGTTATTGTAACATGAAACCAAAAAGGAAGGAGGGTCGATTTAAATAAAGGAAAGAATTTATTGCATTTACACATGGTCATTAAAGTTGTAAAAGTACCTTGCCTCAAAATATTTTTTTGAGTGGAATATTTTTAAGTGTGTTTATTAAAAAGGGTTTTTTGATATAGGGGAAATATTTATGTTAAAAATAATAATAATAGATTTGTTAAAATGTGAATGCGTCATGGTTTGAAGTGAGAATATGAAGGTATGATTGGGCTACTAGCCATATGTTATGAGCTTGGGGTTGTTATTATGGTTGTTGAATATGCTGACAAATGTATATAGGGTTTAACTTTGCATAGTGTGAGTTTCGGAGCCGTTGGTGATGTTTGGTGCCAACTATTTTTTGGAAATTGTGTTTGGTATGAATTGAAGTGGGTTGAGGAGCCGGAGTTATTGTTCGTTGTAGATTTGGTTATGTGATAGAGTGATGGGTCAACGAAAGAGACTCAAATAATCAGGGAGAAAATTAAAATACTCGAGGAGAAGGAGTGAAATGGCAGACGTTGCAGAAGGCTTTGAAATGTTTCCTATTTTTGAAATCATGCCTAATGAAGATATGAATTAGCATGAAGAATTTGAAGACATTGATGCAATATTGAAGTGATTAATGCCAGTTCTGCCTACTTTCTCAGGTACAAATTTGAAGCTTTGGGCAATTAAAATGGAAGGATTCCTTGGTTCAGTGGATTTATGGAAATTTTTCCAAGAAACTTCTATGAATTCTGAGGATAAGTGTAGAAGTGCAGTAGCATTACTTCTCATTATATCAACTCTAGATGAAAACATTTTGTCTAGTATTTTGCATGAATTTGGTGAAATACATAATGCAAAAATATTTT
>APFE031499218.1:0-18880 GCA_000404065.3 Pinus taeda
AACAATATGTGCAAAGTTAAATGTCCAACCTCAAAAATCTATAGTACGCATAGTTCAGCTGGACCGATCGCAAGTTGATGTAATCGATGAACTAAATCAAGCTACCATAAGGTTGTCATCTAATCCAAAGGTATGTCAAGTCATTGATATTCTAATTACAGACATTCCTGAATTTTATGGTTTAATTCTTAGTAGGGAATGGTCTGAAAAGCTTCATGGATACTTTGTGACCGACTGGTCACATATGTGGCTCCCTTACAATGGTAAACCAAATCAGATAAAGGTTGAACAAGAAAGCCACCAAAAATACATAGTAACGAAATTGGAAGGAGAAAATGAACCTGTAACATACAACAACAATATAATTGGCAACTATTCTGTTGACTCTTTCTTAGGAAATTTCAATGCTCATACCTCACCTTACTTAGAACATTCTGTTCTGTCTCAAATAGAAAACTTTTCTCAAACAGATAGTTCTAAATGTGTTAATTTTATAGATAGTCCTGTAAATAAATCTTTATTTTGGAAATTATTTTTTGATGGTTCTAAATCTAACGATGGAGCAGGATCAGGATGTGTATTAGTTAGTCTAGAGGGAAGCAAAACTATGCTAACATGTAGACTCAAGTTTGATTGCACAAACAACACTGCAAAATATGAAGCTCTAGTCCAAGGATTGTACAAGGCAATCGGATTAGTTATCAAGTATCTACAAGTCTTCGGAGACTTTGAGATTGTTATTAAATAGGTACGAAATACTCTACATTGTCTATCAGGTCATTTAAAACATTATCAATCTTTAGTGCAAGATCTGACTGAACATTTTATAGCATTTAATATTTCACCTATTCCCAGACTCCAAAATGCTAGTGTTGACCTCTTGGCAAACGTAGCTTCCAAGCTCATTCCCTCAGAAGACTATAGCCCAGACAGATTCTCAATCGAATTGATTTTTAGGCCCTCCATCCCTGATAATGTTACAAACTAGAGAATTTTCAATGATGATCCTGATATTGTAAGTTTCTTAACATCAGAAGGATCTTACACTAATCAGATAATTGATGAGGACCAACATGACAAACAGTTACAACAAGAAAGCACTAATAATGCTATACCAAAATCTGTAGTCAAGCTGGAAGACCTATACGATTTGAAAGACCGATTTAAGAGATCCGCCAATTCAAAACTTCAGAGTTCAACTCTAAACTATGAATTAGTAAATCTAGGAATGAATACCAAGCCACAAAATATCAACCTAGGTCTTGGCCTAGCCCCTGAAGAAAAATTAGCCTATGTTCGTCTCCTGAAACAATACAAAAGTGTCTTTGCCTGGAACTACGATGACCTTAAGACTTACGAAACTTCAATCATTCAGCATACTATCCCAATGATAGCTGATGAAAAACCTGTCCAGCAAAAGCTAAGGAAGATCCATCCTAATCTAGATAGCCAGATTAAATCTGAGCTCAATAAATTATTAAAAGCCAAAATTATTTTTCCCGTTCGACATTCTAGATGGGTTTCCAACTTGGTTCCTGACAGAAGAAAAACAGAGACATTAGAATTTGCATTGACTTTCAAAATCTTAATAAATCCTGCCAAAAGGATAATTTCCCCTGCCTCTTATGGAACAAATATTGCAAGCGGTTGCAAGATCAGAATTAATGTCCTTTTTAGATGGTTTCTCCAGCTACAATCAGGTTTTGGTCCATCCTGACAATCAACTGACAACCACGTTCATAACTAAATGGGGTACTTACGCATATCAAAAGATGCCTTTTGGTCTGATTAACGTTGGTGCCACATTTCAAAGGGCCATGAACATCGCATTTAAGGGATTAGTAAACAAATTAATGGTGATTTACTTGGATGACATAATTGTGTATTCTAAAAAATGTGGTAATCACCTTAGAGACTTAAAGCAGATCTTCCAATGTTGCCAAAGGTATGTGATTTCAATTAATCCAAAAAAATCCTTTTTTGCATTAAGTGAAGGAAAGCTTCTTGGATTTATAGTGTCAAAATCTGGAATCCATATTGATCCTGATGAAATTAAGGAGATTTCTGAAATACCCTTGCCTTATAATAATAAAGTCATGCAATCCTTCCTTGGCCAAATTAATTTTGTTAAAAGATTTGTTCCATACTTCTCAAGGATTGTGTCACCATTACAAGCAATGATAAAAAAGAATTCAATCTTTAAATGGGACCAAGAGGAATATGAAGTGTTCAATCTGATTAAGCAAGCGATTGTTAATGCCCCATCCTTAGCGACTCCAAATTTTTCCGATCTTTTCATTTTGTATACATTTTCCTCTGATAAATCATATGCTGCGACACTCACTCAAGCCAATCAAGATAAGGCGGAAGCCCCAATTGCTTTTTTTAGCTCAAATCTGCAAGGGGTTGAATTAAATTATTCTGACGTTGAGAAACAAGCTTATGCTGTTTTCAAAGCGATCAAGCATTTTAGACCCTTTCTTCTTAAAATCCATACAAAAATCATAGTACCGTTTCCAGCGGTAAGAAATATCTTAGTATAGAAAGATGTGGGTGAAAAGAGAGAAAATTGGGTCACTGCCTTACAAGAATATGATGTTGAGATAAGCCAACAAATATTATAAAAGGCCAAGGCTTTTGCAAAATGTTGGTTGGAGCATTGCTTATTTCTGAAATATCATCTCTGAATCAAGAAGTATAAATGTATGAGGTAAGCCTAAATGATATTGAATCAATATATGCTAATATCATATTTTATCTAAAGAATGGATATGCTCCTTCAAATCTAGATTATACAAAGAAAAGAGCTTTAAGATTGAAGGCTAAGCAGTATCAACTCGTAAATGATGTACTTTTTAGGATGAATTATGATTATGTTCTCCTTCGATGTCTTGAGAAATATGAAGCTAAAAAGGTGTTGCAAGAACTCCATGATGGACTAGCAGGTGAACATCATGCGCGAGATGCTACAGCACATAAAATTTTGTGCACAGGATACTATTGGCCTACACTATTTAAAGATGCGCATAACTATGTAAGGAAATGCCAAGTTTTTCAAATTGCTGCTGGAAGACAAAAGAAAACATCATTGCCTTTGCAACCAGTCAATATCGATCAACCCTTTGATCAATGGGGATTGAATATAATAGGTGAGATCGTTCCTCACTCTTCTAAACATCATAGGTATATCCTTACAGCTATAGATTATTTTACTAAATGGGTAGAAGTAGTTCCTCTCAAGACAGCTAATGCTGAACACATCATTGATTTCATAGATCAGTTCATAATCACCAGGTTTGGTTTACCCTCTGCTTTAATGTTTGATAATGCACCATATTTTTCTGGCAATGTTATGACTGAATTCGCACTTAAAAGAGGTTTTAAGCTTAAATATTCTGCAAATTATTACCCACAAGAGAATGGGTTGGCTGAATCAGTGAATAAAAACTTAATCAGAATCATTAAGTGAACCATTGATCAGAATCATAAAAATTGGCACAAATATTTGATGTATGCTCTATGGGTAGAACGAATAACATAGAAAGCCTCCATTGGCACTTCTCCCTTTAATTTAGTTTATGGGAAAGAAGTAGTTCTCCCAACTCATCTAGCAATTCCTTCTTTGGCCTTAGTTCAGTTTATTGATGAAATACCAACTTCAGCTTTACAACTAAAACAACTGCAGATCCTTAAGCTAGAAGAGCAACGAGAACAAGCTAAAATAACACACGCTCACCATCAGGCATTAGTAAAGGTTTCCTTTGATTCAAGCATGGTATCTAGGAAGGATTTTCAAATTGAAGATTTAGTTTTAAAATGGGATAAGGCTCACGAAGAAAAAGACAAACATACAAAATTCTAATAAATGTGGCTTGGCCCATTCCAAATTGTCGAAATTATAGGTCCATCCACTTTCATGTTGCAGGATTTGGCAGGCAAAAGAGAATCTTTACCTATTAATGGGAAAATCCTTAAAATATACTTTCCATAGAAGATGACCTCTTCTATTTTTGTAAACTATTGTTTATAGCTTTATTCTTATAATAAAACAAGTTGTAAATGGTTACGTTTGGAATTCACGAAAACGATTAGTGTTTCTTTTTAGATTTTGTTTTTCGCTTGTATAAATAGAACTGATTTGGAAAATTGGTCATTATTATTGAAAGATACAGTCAAACACTATAAGCCTAGAAATGTTACTAGTTTCATCCTTGCGAATTTTGATGAAAGGCAACTTTTAGTTGGAATTTGTTTTATATCAGTCAATGAAAAGCATCAATAACAAAACAAAGATTCTCTGTAGAAAAGCTCTTTCCAAAAACTCTATAATTGTCATCCAGAGCTATTATTAAGGAACCAATGACTTCCTCCCTACCTAGGGAATTGCGAGTTTCAATGAGAAATCTAGTAATACACTATAAACTTAAAGAATAAGAGGTCTCATCATAAGCCAACTTATCATGATAATAGATATTATAACTTGCTGACATTGCCAAAATTGTATACCAAAATAGGGCAATGACTCAAGATTGTTGTAATCAAAAGACAATGGGTCTCATCGCGAGCCAGCTTGTTCAACAAAGTTATAAATGAAGTGAATGGCACTGTCATAATTTGGCTACCAAACCAAGACATTGTTCTTTAAGAATAAAAAGAAATCAAAAGAAATAAGTGTGGGTATGGATTTATCTTTGAAAATTGTATATTTCTCCAAGTAGGATACAGGATCATTGCTAGGTAACAGGTAACCCTGTCGAGGCTATGAATTCCTGCTGGCAGCAGAGGCTCTACCTACAACAAATGAGCATACTTAAAACTTATTTACAGAGAAGTCTTTGTTTTTATCTTTATAAACCAAGTAGTGGCTGATGTAAATAAAATGATTAGCTTTGGGAAGTAAATAATCAGAGTTAGCATAGAAGAAACAAACTACCATTAACAGTTGAAAGCATGATGCACTTTATGTTTCTATAATAAAGTTTGATTTTCCGAAAAACTTTTCTATTTGGGAAATTTAGAAAATTCAAAAGATAATCATAGATAACTGGTTCTTCCAAGTGAATCACCAATTGTTGTGGCCAACAACAACCCCCCTTTTATTTAGTTTTATTACTAATACTAAATAAATGGAGACCCTTCTAAAAAATAAAAAATAGCACTTATATTCCCTTTTGAATAAAACATACTATCATAAACTTAAGAAAACACTCGCAAAACCCAAAAGGACTTAAGTTTTATGATAAGTTCCAAATAAAATCATTCTCTCAACAATAAGACATCACATCGCAAAGGGTAATGGAGGACATCTTATAAACAAACTTCTGAAATTGCGAAAATGCATTGCGAGATCGCACGCCTTAAAGTCGCATCGCACATCGCAGCTTTCATATGCCGCAAAGTATCACCTAAGGTAAAATATCCTGAACCAGTGATATGCGATAAGGCATATCGCAAATCGCATCTTGGAGAAACATAAGGTGATAAATGATTGTTAATGAAACCAATTAGCGATATTGTGATCTATGATATTGCGAAGCAAATCGTAGAATTGTTTTGTTGCAGATCTGCAGGACTCATCGTTCGATAAAGTTTTTCTCATAATCCGATACCAAGTTATGGGCATTAATGTCAATTTAATGGTTAGTTGATGGTCATTTATGAGATAAGATTTAGATCTGATCGAAAGGTTGTTTCACGTAGGGTGATATATTTAATATGATTTCGACATCAAGATCTTTCCCGTCACCTTATCACTTACCATTATTCTTTCCTTACTTGTAAATTTTCAGGAGCGGAAAGCAGAATAATATACGCAGTAGTGTTCAGAGTGTAATGGGAAAGATGGGAGAGCTCCGGTTGTTGAGGACAAAGAGATGATGCCCTTATACATAGACATCACCTGTAATAGAGATGTCGAGATAACTACTTGGGAAGGCATGTACAGTCTGCTCGAAGAAGAAAGTCCCAGAGTCATGGAAGTTAAAGCAACAGCAGACTCACGTGGGTCATCTGAGGCATCAATCACAGAATTTACATGTTTGTTCCTGTACCGAATAGTGGAAAGACCTAAGATTCTTCCATACATAGACATGGTTAAGTGGGTACTGGACAGTGTTGATATAACAAACAGACAATTCAAGTCTCGAAGCCTAGACCTCATTGAGTCATTCACTCCACAAGATTAAAGGTTTATGTATCATCTACCAGAACCCTGCAGGAGGAAAAAATTGCACGTGGGAAGCCTGGATTGGAAAAAGGAGGCATTTTTCGATGCACAATCATCACTAGGCAAAACCCCTCGAGAAGGAAAGCCCCTGAGCGCTCAGTCACATGTAAGCTAGGAAAATCGTAGGGAGAAGCGCTAAAGGCTAAAGGCGAGACCCGCGCTCCAAAACCATTGGTATTTGTCTGGGACATCCTTGGGTGATAAGCAGATTTGGCTGAAACCTAGCACTTGGTAGGAACCGGAAGAAGGAAAGAAAGTAGGCGCACTCAGAATCAATGAAGCCCACAAAGAAATGCTCTTTCATAAGTGGGAATCATAGATTAGGAAGGAATAACAGGCAGCAGAAGAAGCAGCTACAGCGGAAAACAATGTCATTCACTGTGTTAGTGAAATCCTGCACAGAGAAAACCTCATATCAGAGACCTCTCCGGGATTTCTCCCAAAGGCACAGCAACTGCAAACATGCTGGAGACAAAAAGCTGAAGAAAGGGCAGAGTCCATCAAGAAATTAACCAAGTTGAATTGGGATTCTTACTGGCAGTACTTGGTTAAACCACACAGTCAATGCATGACTCTCAAATGCCTTACGAACTCTACCGAGAAGATAGCACCAGCACTTGCCAATTCTGTTTTCGCAGGGCAACTAAAATCGGAGGTCGACCAACAGACGCTCCTCAAGCTGATGTTGAATGCTTGCAATCTCATAGGACAGACACATAGATAGTTAATTTCCAGATTCCGTTTTAGTTTTAGTTTTGATTTATTTTTGCCTTAGACGGGGACGGTCATTTAAACCTCCTCCTATATTTTTGTAATATACTATTTTTAGTAATTAGTTAGTAGTATTTTAATCCCTCTCATGCATTTAGAGAGGGGTCCTGAAATTTGTCAAAAATGTTTCCTCAGAACATGCACTTCTGCACCCTCGGAGGAGGTTTTGATGAATGAATGGAACAAGATTTATTGATATCTGTGTTTAATGTCTGCTACTGAAATGCACTTTTGTACCATTAGTAGATGTTGAATTAGGAAGAGATAAATCTAGATTGTTGAAGCTCATGAGTAGAACTTGTTATTAATGTTACTTTTATCTCTTAATGATTTCTCCTTATGTGTTAAAGTGATATTTATATTCAGTTATTTATATATGAAGGCTTGAATGTTTGAGTCATCATTTGACACTTTTGTACGGTGATGACTATTCTATTTATGCTTAATGTATGAATGACTTATTATGCGATATGCTTCTCACAATTGTTTCGGCTAACTTTTTATACGAAACAATTTATTTTTATCGAATTCCCTTCTCGTAGCAATTGAATGATCTTTATTACCAATTGCTGTTAGAAATTATTTTAGATCGCATAACTGAAAAGTTAAATCCTGGGTTAGTTTTAGAATTAGATATTTTTGTTCATTAGAATACAATTGCATGTTTTAAATTAGACTTAGATAAAAAGCATTTTACTTAGGAATCATTAGAAAAAGGAAATATCAATTCTCATCACGCACACACACAAATTGGGAAACTGGTCCCAATATCCCCAGTCGAACCCATGATCCCAAACGGAAAAGGAGCTTCTTTCAAGGTCCGGACCAGGTGGGTATCCCCCTTGTTGTAGACCCGATTTTCGGGGCTTCAACACCTCCTTATATTATTTTTTCTATATCTAGCTTTAAAAAAAATAATAATAATAATAATAATTATTCGAACTAGTTGTAGAATTGATTTTTAAATTAATTAGTTTATTGGTTATTTAAACACTAGAAATTTCTAACTTTCATGAACTTAAAAGTTTATTTAGTTATTTTAACCATGAATATTTCAACATTGTTGCATGAGCTTTAGTGAAATTTCAATAATATTTAAAATGAATGTGGTGAAATTTTAGCAAAATTCAGGTATTTTTTCATTTAAAAGGGGACCACAATAATCATCGACACTTGTGATTGAAGGTAGCGATTAAAAAATTTATAATTACGAATATAAAAATATTTTTCAATAATAACTTAGTTATCAAAATTTTTAAATTAGATAATTTCCAATAAAAATCGAGTTATCAAACTTTTTGAATTAGAATTGTTTTCAATAAAACCAGTTATCACATTCGTTTAATTAAAATTTGGTATTTATAATTGAGACATAGGTATGCATTTAAATCAAATGATTTTTATTAATCATTTACCATGATGAAAAGAAAGGATATTGAGTATTTTGAATAGAAGATAAAGGATGAAATAATGATTTTTTGGTATTATAATAAGATTTTAATTTTTTTTTTATTGATAATGGTTTATTTTCCTCAAACATAAGGAAATAGGTCAAAATAATCAAAACTTAGAGGCATCTAGCCAAATAGAAACTTACCCCTTCATGAGTCACCAACATTTTATTATAAGTGGTTTTACTTTGTTTCTACAAAATAGCCCTGAATGCTTAAGACATTTTCATGTATTGAAAAAAGTGTCACTTTCACAAAGGGAATTATGAAATCATAAATAGTAACAAATTTTCCATTTTGAAAATTATTTTGCAAAATTAAATTTAGGGAGAGGTTGGAGAAAATGTGTCAGCAACATTGATGAAGCAAATGACAAAATATGATAGTATGGGGTAAGAAAATATCTAGTGCAACTAGCAAACATTAGTAACTCTTTGCATGAAGGACACAACTCATGACCATTGCTTTCCTCCAAGAAGTCACCCAAGTCAGAGCCAACGCATTTTAAGCCACCTAAGCAAGAACACAAACCCACTATCCTTCCAAGGTATCTTTGAACAAAAGTATTTTCCTCTCAAAGTATTAAGGATATAAATAGTGACAACACTCATGTGACTCTATAAGGGTTTTATTATGGAAATTCCTTGTACTTGAAATCTCAAAAATCCTCAAAGGAAGGGCCTCTATGTTTCACAAGACCTTATGTGCCCTATGGAGAGGATGCTTCTTGGGATCATTATAAAAACTAGATCAAAGAGCTAAGTGAACATCTTCCTTTGGAAGATTTGATATATGTCATGCTAGGTGTGGGATTAGAAGTCAAAGATCATGTTGGGGATAGGGATGTGTCTCTTAATGTAGTTAAGAATGTTGACACATTGAAATTTCAAATTTAAGTTTAGATAAATGCCCATTATTGGACAAATACTTTTCACACCAATTCTTTGATGAAACCCTTCTATTCCAAGTCTTAGAAAAAACGCTTAAATGCCACATGTTTTACAAAATGCCTTTCCATCAAGTCCATTCTAAAACCTTTGGATGTAAGAGTTTAATAAAATGCATATTTTACAAGTGTTTGTTAAACCTTTGAATGCAAGTGTTTGATGAAATACCTACCAAAGTATTATTTGGTAAAAAAACTATTATATTGCAGATATTTCATATGTTGGTAAAGTCTCTCAGCAGGAATACCATAATTTTGTGTGTGAATTCAAATGATTTTGTGGCACACTTAAAACATCAATTGGAGATTTGTAGAGAGTTAAACAACTAGAATATGTAATATTCCTAATGGAAATTGTACAATGATAACAAAGACATGCACAAATAAATAACACAGAAAATTTCAGAAATGCATACACATAAACCAAAAATTTATGTAAATCCCCAAACTCGCCAAATTTTATTAATAATATATGTTGTGGTATAGATTAGTTGGATAAATTTCACCTAGGTTTGCACAAGGAAAGCTACAAGCACCAGGTGATGAGTACAAGAAAGCCAAACAACTGCAATAATCAACACCTCTAGAAACTTGTGTTGCTGCTCCAAAACTACATTGTTGCCTAACTTCACCCCCTGATTTTCCCACTTTAGATTTCCCATTAAATTATAGAAATTTGGGATTGTGATCCTTGCCCAAAACCTATAAAAACACAGAAAGGGTTTCCCTTGGTTCCAACTTTCAAAAACTGACTCTTCACAGCTTAGCCTCCTCCAAATACGAATTCCGTTGTTGTGACTAATCATGTCAATCTCTGCACTCCCAAATCTAGCAATCCTCCAAAATTGGCCTTCCAAATGATCTCCCAGCTACCCAGCTCTAAAATCCTCGGGATAATGTTGTGCAGTGGTGGCTCCTGGCTGTGTGTTATGCTCCAAAAATATGTATGACCTGCAATTGATTATTCTTCCAATCTTGGTGGTCAAGGAAATCCTTCCTAGGGTGGCACTCGAATTGTATTGAAGAAAATTTGATCTTCTCCTTCGGAATATCTTGCGCTAAACAACGCAATGTTGGCTCAACTTAACAACTAAGGCAATTTCGATTTTCAAATAGACAAAGGACCCCTATTTCTCCCTCATTCCTTCCTTTTATAATTGTTGTTCCTGCATTCTTTGGGGGTACCTCCACCAATTCGATTTTCCTCAAGGAATTTGAATTCCTTCTTCCCCAAGTGTGTACTCCATGTGGGCCCCGTATTCCACTAGCAATTTAATCTTTCATTTTCCCTAATGTTGGTGGCCTCCATCTCTCCAAAATTAAGTGGGGACTCCCTCCATCCACTTTATCTAAGTTTACATGAAAAAATATTTCCCAACACCCCATTACAAAAATAGAAATTCATCTTAGCAAAATTAATTTAATTTGGGACATTACAATCCTCCCCACCAAAAATTGCTTGTCCTCAAGCAATGCCTAAACAAGCACCCTCTCGATCAGCTGACCCAAATAGTCACTGCACACAATACTGGGGTCCCAAATGTACCACTAGGTCACCCTAAATCTGTGCACCATTCTATCATAAATGAATCCCTCAATACCAGGGTCCCATGCTAATCTCAAAATAATGCCACCATGCTGACACTACACTACTTTGATTACAGTTGACTACCCATCGCACCCTTGTCGTATCCTCCTCTCTTGGAATCTGATGATGAAATATGGGTAAAGGCCAAATACATCTTGCCCAGGTATCTCCATGATGCCAAAGCCTACCCATCCAAAGCTAACCCTAAACATATGCAGCAACTGGGACAACCTACCTCGCCATATGATGGAGGCCTCCCAAGAGTGAACTAGAGCACTCTCTGCCATGACTTCACTCATCATGAGACAAAGTGATCTATCAACCAACTGAACTCCTAGATCCCATAGCTAGACCTACTACAACATAGCTCTGACAACTACTAGAATCCATCCTCTAGTCCTTGCATGCAATCAATATATAGGCTCCATATATCATGAACTAATATGATGCATGCCAAACTGCCTTGTGCCTGCCACTGTGTAGCACTGATGACCGTTGGAAACCATATGTGGAAAATAGCTACCCCCTAAATGCAACCAATACATAGATGTTTGATGCTTGCGACCGTTTTAGTGTATGAGAATATGTCCTACTCCATCCAATCATCACCATGACGTATGCCATCTGCACCATCGGTAAAGTGCCAATATAGTGTCTGAAGCCCAGATACCCAGTGGAAATTGCCTCAGCTATACACAGTATCACCTGCTCATGCAGGATCCCAACAATCCCTACTGAAGTAGAGGCACATGTCTTTGTCACTATATGAGGTAATGGACTGTGATGCGAACTGCTCCTCCAACAACCTGATGCGACACTACACACCACTATGCACCATCATGCACCTCCGTGCTCCACGACATATCATTGTGCACCACTGCATGCCCCTATACACCCTTGGGTGTCATGGCCTAAAATTATGTCTGTAAGTATCAACTCACATCCTATCAGTACCACCATATCCACCCTCTCATATCCATACTCTCGGATGAGGGGACCTTCCCTCCTAAGCCTCCCCGAGAGATCTGACAGGAAAATCTCCTAGTGTGCCTGTGGTGGTGTCACTAGGGTGTTCCCCCTCAGTGACCACTATGCCCCATATATGCATGGGAAATCTACCCCTCCATATGAAGAACTATCCGGTGGCCTGCAAATTCCACCTCCTTTGGAAACCTCCTGCAAGGGTACACTAATCATCCAATGACCCCATACACGACCAACATGCTAAGATGACTCATAGAGTCTATTGGATCCCTTGTCAGCCCAACCTATCAATGGTGCTATCTAGATCTCTGATGGGAATATGAAAATGGGGGTGAGTCTGATCATTGAATCCACCATCCTACTAGTAATCCCTCCATGATGTCGGCTACATCTCCCCATCTTCCCTGAAAGACCTAAGTGGTCTGACTCCTCACATGCCAATGGGAATAACACTATCGTGTCTATCCTCAATAGCTCTAGTGTCCAATATAGCAATGAGAGAGCACTGTCTCCATGTAATGCCCCGTCCGATGGCCTATTGATGCTATCTCCTTCTACCAGCTCCTACCAGAGAAGGCTAATCAGCCTGTGACTCCATGCACAATCAATATGCCATGATAACTCATGAAATCTGCCTGCTCCTCTACTAATCCATCTTGTCACCAGTGTTGTTAAGAACTCTAAAGGGGATATGAAAAGGTGTATGCACCAAACCACCAAGTCCATCACGTAGCTGCTACCATGACCTACTGACTCCATGATGTGATGGAGAATCCCACCTAGATCCTAATAACAGCCTGGCCCTCGAGCCCCTCTAGTAATCCATAGCCTCCTTTGAGTTGTGGACATGGATGCATCTAACCTCCTAGCCAGCTCCACTAGATACCAACTCAATATCTATCGTCATCCAACCCTAAGGGAAGGATCGAGAGCATAAAATCACGTACATGGAACTAACCCTCCATCTTGTGAAGGATTCACCCTACGTAACTCATTTCACCTCATCTCACCATCCTGGTCAGCACATAAAATATGTCAAGGTGACTCTACCTCTCCCTCTCCAATGTGTAGTGGTAACCTGCTAGTGCTACCAGCCTATAATGTCTGAGAAGGGTTGCCCCATCGCTCCAATGTGCACTCTAACTGAATCATTAGGGAACCCAACCGTTCCCCAATGTCATTTAGTTTGGTCCTTAACTCAGCACAAACTGCTCTCATGCCCTCCAACTCCTCATTCTATTGTAGAATTGCCTCTCGCACTGTCGTGCCCTTCTTTCTCAAAGCTAGAAGGCTAGCCCAGAACTGATGAAATTGTGGAGGGTGGTTATCCTTTGTAAACCCAGTCACTGCTCTGGACCCCTCCGTCTCTTCTGCTACCTCCTCAATGAAAAGTATGCCTCGAGGCACCTCATCAATTTTTTGTGGGTGGCCATCGTCTATAAATTGGGTCATAACACTCGGTACCTCATCAACTATTGACATCTCATCAATAGATGGCCCTCCAAGTGTATGCTCTACTCCCTCAACCAAGGTTTCAGTTGGAGCTACCAAAGAGGCCTCCAACAATGGTGACTCCTACGCCACCTGGGTATATCGATGTGGCCCTCACCATCTTGCATGTCCTCCTGCTCAACCTCCTCCTTGAGCTTCTGATATCTAAAGCTCGGTCTCCACCAGTAGAAATGCCTTGTGGTCTCATCCTCTAGCTTTCCTCGTCCTATCCACTCCCTTTAAGGGGGTCTGGTATCCTTTGGGTCAAATCTCTCCACGAGCCTCTGTGTGAACTCTTTGTAGGATGTGATACATACATGACCCAAAGGGATCAACCCTCAGTACCACCATTCCATAACATCTCCATCCAAGTGCAAGGTGACATGTCTAATAACATCTTCCTCCCTAATGGGGTTTAGCCAGAAATATGTGTCCAATTCTTGTACCCATTTTTTGGCAAAACTCCTAGTTGAACAATAAAAGTGGGTAAGCGTAATTTTTCCCTCAATGATACTCACTCTCCCTTGAGCCATGGGTTTATTTATAGTCCACCCATCACAGTGCATGCATGCCTAAATCTTCCATGATATTGATGGCTACTCCACAACTGGCCAAGATCATGCTCTGATACCATTGTAATATTCCTAATGGAAATTTTACAATGATAACAAAGACATGCACAAATAAATAACACATAAAATTTTAGAAATCCATACACATAAACCAGAAATTTCAATAAATCCCCAAACTCACCAAATTTTATTAATAATATCTGTTGTGGTACAAATTAGTTGAGGAATTTCACCCGAGCTTGCACAAGGCAAGCTACAAGCACCAGGTGATGAGTACTAGAAAGAAAAACAACTGCAATAATCAACACCTCCACAAAATTGTGATGCTGCTCCAAAACTACACTGTTGCCTGACTTCGCCCCCTGATTTTCCCACTTTAGAGTGCCTAGAAAATTATAGAAATTTGGGATTGTGATCCTTGCCAAAAACCCAAAAAAGCCCATAAAGGGTTTCCCTTGGTTCCAACTTTCAAAAATTGACTCTTCAGAGGTTGGCCTCCTCCAAATACGAATTCTATCTACACTCCCAACTCTAGCAATCCTCCTCAAATGGCCCTCCAAATGATCTCCCAGCTACCCAACTCCAAAATCCCCGGGATAATGTTGCCCCAATAAATCTCCCTCTAATGACTGCGTAGTGGTGGCTCCTAGCTATGTGTTATGCTCCAGAAATGTGTATGACATGCAACTGATGCTTCTTCCGGTCTCAGTGGTGAAGGAAATCCTTCCTACGGTGGCACTCAAATTCCACCAAAGAAAGGTTGAGCTTCTCTCCTTAGGAATCTCTTGTGCTAAATAACACAATGCTGGCTTAGGTGAACAACTAAGGCAATTTCGATTTTCAAATAGACAAAAGGCCCCTATTTCTCCCTCATTCCTTCCTTTTATAATTGTTGGTCATGCATTCCTTGTGGGTACCTCCACCAATTCAATTTGCCTCAAGGAATTCGAATTCCTTCTTCCCCAAGTTTGTATTTCACGTGGGCTCCATATTCCACTAGCAATTTAATCTTTCATTTTCCCTAATGTTGGTGGCCTCCATCTATCCAAAAATTAAGTGGGCTCCCTCCATCCACTTTATCTAAGTTTACATGCAAAAATATTTCCCAATGCCCAATTACAAAAATAGAAATTCATATTAGCATAATTAATTTAATTGGGGACATTATAGAATACTAGTCTTTAATATTTGAATATAACTTATGTAATTATTCAATGATCCATTTGGTATTGCAATTATAAGGAGCATTGGGACTTGGGGTCAACTTCAAAGTTGGTATCCTTTAAGGACGCAATGAAAAATAAAAATTATTCCACTTTAATTGTTTCGACTAATTTTCTATTTGCTACCTATATGGTAGATAAAGTGGAAGATGAACCAATGGGGAAACAATATTCCTTGAGGTCACTTAACTACATCAAAATGATGAATTGCATATTTATTAATCATTCACCTCTTTCAATGGATTTATACTAGTGGATTTAGTCAAATATATAAAGAACTGTAAGATATCTTTTTTTTCCAAAGATTTGTTTATAGTTCATTTTTTTTATCATGCTTAATATGAGCAAGTTTTTGGGGAGGGCCCCTAATATTTAAGATGAGTGGGACTTTTTATAACTAATTGGTTTCTAGATTTTGATCCAAGCTCTATGTCAGTTACTTGGATGCCAAATCGGGTTCATCCCCTAAATTTTCCCTTATATTTTTTGCATACTTCAATTATGGACGATATTGATAATACTCTTGGTAGTTACATTAATGGATTTTGAGAAAAATTTTAGCAATATGCTTGACTCTTTGTTGAGATTGACCTAAGTAAGAGTATTATATACAAAATGAACCCCAATTATACACTTTTAAATGGAATTAAGTATTGAATTATGAAAATACAACATGTTGATGCAAAATATATCATATTTTAAGACAACTACAAGATTCTTGTCCCGAGTCATGAATGTGTTCATCCTTCATGGAAAACAAGGCTAAATCTAAATTAAATAGTTGGAAATTTCCACTGATTGAAGAAAATAAAATAGTTGATAAGCATTAGCAAAGAACATATTAAGAGAAGATTAATATTGCATATAAATAGGTGCTAATTAGAAAACCCTATCATGTCTTAGAAGTTCAAGAAAAATACATGAATATTGGATATTCATCCTTGAGCATGGTAGTTGAACATGTTATCCCTCCTAGTGGAATGAAGTAACTGCATGAAAATGACACCTTTAATTCTAATAAGGAATTGGTCCCCTCTTAAAATATATGGCTCTCTCCTTTTAAGTTATAGGTTTCCATTGTGTATCCAATAAGGGGGACCATGAGGTTTAAAAAAATGCATTGTAAAAGGGCAATGTTGATGATCAATTTTAATGTGTTTTAAAATAACATGTACATTAATTATGTAATTTTATTCTTATAATGTAATTTTCAATTGCATCTACATTATATTTGTGAATATTTTTTTCATTTTAAACTAGAACATAAAATTGTTATTCTCTTTGAAAAAAAAATATCATTTATAATACTGAAAAGAAAAATCAAACTTTAAACTTTCACTTTTCATTTTTTTTCTCTAACTACCTTTATTCTAAGGAGAATACTAGCTATGGTGATGAGGACAATGACTAGATTATAGTGAGGACAATCATCACTAGCTATTATGAATATAAGTTGACTAGTTATTGTGATTTGAGAAAATACATATCACTTGAAATAACTTCTTAGTAGTTTGAAAGAGGATAGAGTTTCATTCTTGAAAACTTTTGAATTCAAGCTTTTGTGATTCATATTGTGTTGAGAAATCATTTTGGTAAAATCATATTGATATATATCTAGTCAACGCGCTTCAAACCACCCACTGTGGTTCATCATCAGGACCAAAATAGATAGTCTTATCTACATTTGTAGTTAAATAATGTAGGGAAAAAAAATTCTAGCAATGAATTTTTTTTAATGGTAATAAAATGTATCATTAATATTTCAATAAGAATAAGAATCAATTAATGTAGCATTTAAGAATCAACTAGAAATTAAAGAGTTTTAATTAAGAAATTATATTAGAAAGAAAATAAAAATAAAATAAATATTAAAGTGTAAAAATATAAGAGAAATAAAACTAATGAAATCAGGGTTAATTAGGAATTATAAAAACAAAAACAAACAAAAATTAGATAAAGAAAATTGAAAATAACCAAAAAGAAGGGAACAAACCAAAGATACAAAAGCAGGGAAATAAAATTAAAGAAGAAAGGGCAGGGATTCAACAACTTCTAATTTTCCATCCATCATCTCGATTCAGAGTACTTGATCTTCTCTCAATTTCGATGGCCTCCCTAAAATTCCGATCATGGAATTGATAAATCTTGGCAATGACCTTGGACTCTTCTTTATAGATGTGGTGTTTTTTCTACTCAGCACATCCCACAAAATCTGGGGCCGAGTTCTACAATGTTTGATGTTAGCTACATGTTCTTAAATCCTTTGTTTTATGGAGTGACCAATTTCTCCAACGTAGGGGGCCCACAAGACCATGGGATTGAATAAAACCTTTCATATTTTTAGGTTCGACAAGGTTCTTGACATATCTTAGGGAGTTACAAATGGTATTCAAAGGTCTAAAGGTGGAAGATACCTTATGCGCCTTGAGGATCGAGGTAATCTTGTCTGTGGTCACCTGGATAAAATGAATTTGAACACTGGTAACCAGATCCTTGGGCTATTTCCTTATCCCAAGACCTTTGCTCGCCTTTGAGAAAGATTTGAGACCTTGGTGCTTATTATAGTCATTATTCTCGAACACTTTAAGGAGATTGGTTTTCTCATTATCTAGGTGACTTTCATAAAAAACCCTTAAAGCACGTGTAGCCAATCTATTGAGAATGCCAAGTTTCTAAGCATGATAATGATGAGAACATGCATGAAGTTATTGTTTAGTATGATTCTTCTTAAGAAATACCAAGTGAGAGAAAGAACTATCGTCTTTCTTAGAGATAAGAATGTTAAGGAAAGGAAGACTACCATTGACTTTCAGCTCCATTGTAAACTTGATGGAATTAGAATGATTGTTAAGATGTTGAGAAAAAAAATCTAAATTTTCATGCACATGAAGTCATATGATGAAGGTATCATCAACAAACCTCTTCCAAAGTTTAGTTCTAAATTGAATAGAAGCCAACACCTTAGATTCAAAATATTTCATGAATACGTTAGACACAACTGGGAAGAGTAGAGAACCCATAACAACTCTGCATGTTTACTCACATAATTCACCTTCAAAACTAAAAATGGTCGAGGTAAGGAAAATCTCAACCAACTTAGTTGTATCTGGCTTAGTAATACGATTGATCACTTATATAGCCTCATTAATAAGGATACATGTGTAAAGAAGACCATGTCAAAACTGACAAGAATATCATCGAGTTCAAACATAATACCTTTAATTCACTGACAAAAAAAAATCTTTGACGAATAATTTCATAAAGCTATCAAAAAGTTTGAGTTTCCCAACTAAATACTTTATTAAAAGATATATTTCTATTTTTATTATATACTCTCAATTTTAAACGATTCACTTATTTCTTTATATCTGAAAAGATATAAAATTTTAACCCATCAAAATATATAATTTTTAATATCTTTTAAATATATATTTTTCAATTTTTGCAAAATTTTCTAAAAAGAAGGCAATCACATTATAGCCATTATCACATTAATGCACGAATATATCAATTATGATTTTCAATACCATCCCATTTTATATGTATGCGTTTACATATCACGCATACCTTTTAATACATCTTAATATATCAAAGGTAAAACTATAAAAATGGGTAACACTTCTTTTTA
>APFE031499219.1:0-15054 GCA_000404065.3 Pinus taeda
AACCACCTCCTACTCCTCCTCCTCTTCCTCCTCATCCTCCTCCACATCCTCCTCGACCACCTCCTCTTCCTCCATCTCCACCTCCACCTCCTGCGCCACCTTCGCCTCCAGATCCTCCTCCTCCTTCTCCTCCGCCTCCTCCACCTACACGTCCACCTCCACCTCCACCAGCGCCTCCTCAACCTCCACCTCCACCTCCACCTCCCCATCCTCTTCCTCAACCTTCACTTGTGCCTCCTACTTCACCACCAACTCCTCCTCCTCTTCGTACTCCTCCATGTCCACCACCTCCTCCTTCCCCACCTCCTCCTCCTCCTCCTCCACATCCACATCAACATCCTCCACCTCCACGATCCCCTCCACAACCTCAACCTCATGCTCCTCCTCCTCCTCCTCCAACGCCACCTCCACCTCCTCCTCCTCCACCACTTTCTCCTCATCCTCCTCCTTCTCCTCCTCCTCCAGCACCTCCTCTTCCTCCACCTCCACCTCCTCCACCTCGTCTACCTCCTTTGCCTCCTCTTCCTCCTCCACTTCCATCACCTCTTCCACCTCCAACATCACCTCCTCCACCTCCAATTCCTCCTCCTCCATCTCCACCTCCACCTCAACCACCTCTTCCTCCTCATCCTACTCCCCCACCTCCACCACTTCCTCCTCCACCTCCACCTCCACCTCCTCCTCCTCCCCCTCCACCTCCTCCTCCTCATATTACTCCCGCACGTCCACCACCTCCTCCTCCACCATCACTGCCACCTCCACCTCTTCCTCCACCACATCCACCTACTCCTATACCACCACTTCCACCTCCACCACCGCCACCACCAACTCCATCTCCTCCACCAACTCCATGTCCAATGCCACACCCTCCACCCCCTTACTCATCCACCTCCACCTCCCCTAGCTCCACCACCTCCTCCTCCTCCTCCTCTACCCACACTTCCTCCACCTCCGCCTTCACCATAACCATGTCCTCCTCCTCTTCCTCCTCCGCGTCCATCTCCACCACATCCTCCACCTCCACCTCCACCAAAACCATGTCCTCCTCCTCTTCCTCCTCCTCCTCCTCCTCATCCTCCACCACCATCTCTATCTTAACCACCACCTCCACTTTCACCTCCTCCTCCTCATCCTACTCCTCCTCTGCCTCTGGTTCCGCAACCTCCTCCACCACCAACACCTCATGCTGCTCCTCTTCCTCATCCACCACCACTTGCTCCTCCACCTCCTCTTCCTCCACCTCATCCTTCGCCTCCTCTACCTCCTATGAAAACTTAAAAAAGAAGAAGAAAATATTAAAATTTCATATCATTCCATTCTCTTTATTTATTATACTTATTGATTCATTATTTACCATGGTGATTCAGATATCAATATATACATGATAATGTAAAAAATAATATGTAAAAAAAATTATAATATAAATAAGTAATTATGATAACAACAATTTAATTAATAAAAATTTGTAAAATTCATATAAATAGTATGAAGCGGGGTTGAAAGAGATCGCAAAGATATCAATGTTTATGTACTTAATATCCAAAAGTATTTAAAGTCAATAAATTAATTATACAAAATCTTTAAGAAATAAAATAAACAACAATCACAGTTACCATAAACATAAATTCTGGAAACTCGTAAATATAAGTATGACACAAACACAAAGCACAAGAAAACTTTAGAAAACCTCGCATATCTGATCTGAAATGGAACTAGAAATGTGTTGCTCGTTATTGGCCCAAATCAGATTACGGTAGCCGAAACACCAGGTTACAAAAACAGCAGTACTGTTGCCATGTATGGGATAGTGCATTTTATGCATCACCGACGTCTTTCCGAATAGAATAGTTAGTCAAATGGAAGGAAGATAAAACAAATGGGCCGAAACTTGATTTGAAAAAGGATTTTGTGGCATTGGTGGATTGCTTTCAATTTGCCTACCCTTCAGATTTGGGTGATATTAGATTTCGCTGAACTTGATCCCCTGGTCAGAAATAGAAATAGAAACAGAAACCGAAACCGAAACAATCTCTTAGTCCGTAGGGGATTTTTTTCTCTATACAGTCAAATTGCGAAAATCTGGGTTGCACAGGTGGAGGAAGGATTCGATATCCTGCGGACTTCACTGGAAACTGGACGATTTAGGCGAAGATGGAAGTTTATCTGCTCCGAAGATGAGATGAGATGAGGTCCAAACATTGTCGTTGTTTTACATGCAGGTCCACCATACAGCTAGTGCAGTTTCCTTAAAATCTATCGAAAATGGCAATGAAGGATGGTTGGAATTCGTCTCAAGAACTCAATGGATTTTACACTAATTCTGGAAGCCGAACCTAAGGGAGACCCTCAAAATTTTGGATGTCATTTTTCTTGCAACCAACCAACACAAATTTGAAAGCCAAGATAGAACTGAAACCTAGATCGAACGTGATAAACTAATTATCAAAATCAACTAAACTAAGGTGAAGGTGAGGGAGGTTAAACTAGTTAAAGAAAATGAAATAGAGACTTTATGAGAAACAACAAATTACATTAAAACACAGAGGAGTACCTGAAACCAATTTGGAATAGTCAAAGAAAATAGCACAAGGAGAAGGAGGATTTGCGTAGCAGCAGCAATATATAGATATAAAGGGACAGAGCGTATATCTAAATCAATAACCGAATCAAGAAACAACAGAGGATCTTCTGGAATAGTTCCATACCAAATCCACTGTGCTCGATCGATTGGATGTAGCAGAGGATCTTCTGGAACAGAAAGAGAATTCATCAAAATTGCATCCAACAGAGGATCCTGTAACAGAGGATCCTGTAGAATGGAATAGACTAGAGGTCCAGATCCATTTTCATCTTCTTCTGTCAACATACAAATTCTGGACATTAAATTTTACGTATAGAGACTCTCCACAAAGACACAAGAACCAGATACCCAAACGGAGGCTCTTTCCAGAAAACATATCACAAACTATGTTTCTTTTTCCTTTAACATAAAGCAGATAAATGATATAACTGATTCTTTGTACCTCTTCGGCTTTCTTTGTTTTTTTTACAGATTAGCGGATATTTCGGCTTTCTTTCGCTTTTTACAGATCAATGGATATAATTTACACAACACCGCTTTCAGTCCGGTTTTTTACAGATTACCTGATATTTCGGCTTTCTTTGGCCTTTTACAGATCAACGGATATAATTTAGACAACATCGCTTTCAGTCTGGCTTCTCAGGCGTTTCCGACAAACTCATGCATCATAGTTATTTCGATTTCAGGGAGTTCTCCCACTCCCACTCCCACTTCTTCCAAACGAAAACATTTTCAGTCAACTCATCTTTTATTATAAACCAATTAAGCCCACTCATCTTTTATTATAAACTAATTAATTAACTCTAAGTCGAAAAAATTAGGTAATAGTAAACTTCCCTCGTATTTGAATTTCCATTCTTTTGGATTTTAATTTCTTGGATTTTTTTTTTAAATCATTATTTCCATTATATGTAATTTTTTAACTACTAGTTAATTAACTCTAACTCAAAAAAATTAGGTAATGGTAAACTTCCCTTGTTTGAATTTCTATTATTTTGGATTTTAATTTCCATTATTTTGGATTTTTTTTTTTAATTATTATTTCCATTATATGTAATTCTTCCACTACTTAAGACGAAATTGAAATGACATTTCAATTAAAATTTATAATAAATAATAAGTAAATAAACAAAATATTTTAATGTTTATAATAACTAACATAATTTTATTTCAGTTTGAGAAATATAAAATAATTAGAAAAAAATATTGTTGTCTTTTTTCTTTTTAATATTGGGATGATTTGTAATTCATTTATTTAAAATTATCTAAATACCAAAATTGGATAAAATATTTGAATATTCATACCAACTAATATCTTTCAATATCTACTCTATATACATATTTAGACACAGATACAACAAAACAAATATTATGATGTTGATAATATAAAAATTATTTCAATGTGAACCTTAAATAAAATAATTTTATATATATTTTTGTAAGAATGTCAAGAACTTCATCGTAGCAAAAATGATGTACAAAATTTACACAACCATAATAATGTGGGTTCTTCTAGTAGAACTAGGTTTCAGACCATCGTGCCACCATCTAGAAACCAATAGGTCATTTCTCAAGCTAGGGTCAAAGAAATATCTATTGATGGACAAATCCAAAGTTAGTAGCATACAGATTGGTTATCATAATACCAAAAAATCCTCTGAGGATTTTCCCTGGGGCTAATAATACAAGTCATTCAAAAAGACATTTCAAACATTTTTCTTTCCTTTGGAGGTTGTTGAGCCATCAAGTGTGCTATTGGGCCACAATTGTGCTAGTGCATCTTTTGGCTCCTCCTGAATGATAAGACAACCATAAGAACTCAAAGTTTTCTATGGTTGTGCCTTATTAACTACTCCACTCACTTGACATTTCAGTTGCATATCATCAATCATGTGACTTAGTTAGCGATGAATCCACAGTAAAAACCATTTTTCGTCAACGTTTCAAATCTCAACCAGGATCCATCATCAAGACTTCTTGAATGCTTGATAGTAGAAGAGCTTAATTGAGGGATTAAATAGTAATGAGGAGAATAGAATTTGGTTTTGGGATGAGATGAATATTGGCCTTGTTTCAATAATATTAATTTTTTTTGATTAATTATGGATGAGTTAATTAATTGATTTAAATTATTATTATAATTAAGTTTAGTTAACTACTTTTAATATTAATAATAACTAATTAATTTTAATTTTAATATAATAATCTTTATTATAAACATTTAGTGATTATTATACTAATACTACATATAAATATTTGAATTTTAATATATGTTAGTATAATATAATATTATTAATTATAAAATAGTATGTGAAATAATCATTATTAGTATAAATTGGTATTTAATGAATAATAATCTTTAGTATATTGTATTAATATTTAATATATAATATATATAATATATGTTAGTATAATATTTATTATTAATATATATTGGTGTTTAATCAATAGAAATATTAATGTATTGTATATTAAAAATCAATATTAATAATTGATAATTGATAATTAATAATTAGTTAATAATAAATAATTAATAATAATAATGGATAATTCAAGTCAAGACCTAATAATTAATATTAATAACTAAAATAGTACATAATAATTAATAATTAATAATTAATAATTAATAATAATAGTTGATAATTCATGTAAGTGTTTAATTTTTATAAATAAATAGCTTAACTAATAAATATTTCTATTTTGATGAATAATTACTAATTTATTAATAGCTTTTAATTAATACATCATAATAATGATTTATAATAATAGTTAATGATAAGGTAATAGCTATTCTCATAATTACTAATGTAAATATTGTAATTAACTACTAGTTATTATTATTATTATCATAATTAAATTATTATAGCAATGCTACTAAGTACTAAATATTAGAAAGGGAGAGGGAAATCTACCACTAAATGTTAGGCTTAAGATGTACTGTTTACCTTAATTTCTCTAATTAGGGAAGCCAACTTCCACTAATCTCCATACCATTGTCTCTGTTTAGATTATGTGGATGTTTCATAATTTCAAGAGCTTCTCTAATCTTTTGTCTATGATGTCGTTCTTCCCTTGTAACAATTGAGGCGCTTTCCAAATAGACATGGTGCTTTTTTTTTAGGAGTGTTCTGCCAAGGCTGAGGTACGAGACCTTTCATTCCTAATATCAACTCCATGTTCCTTGAGTCTTGTATGCAGGGAGCATTAAAACTTGATAAAAGTTGCTTGCGTTATGCGTCTTCCTGGCATGAATTTCCTTGTTATGCGCAGTACCTTTATCCAAATCCATTGTTCTAACTTTCACTCTGTCTGATGATGAAGAACAACGACTTAGAATGTTCTCATCTGCGTTTGTTCTCATGGAGCCTGATCCTTCTGTGTTTGTTGAATTTTGAATGGCATTGTTCATTTTTTCACATTTAAATAAATTGGAAAATTTCTTGTGCTATCTTTTATGAGCAATGTGTCCTTGTTTAATGGCTTTCAGAGCAGCCCTGGCATCAATAATAGACCAGAGATCTTTGTTGATATTGCTGGTTAGTTTTAGGTGCTGAGAACGCTGAGCATCCAAGATTATCCAATGAAGCCCTAACCCTCTTAATTTATGCCTGAAATAGAGAAATGCTTAGTTAAAAAAATGCCTTGCTATTAAATTTCTTATGTAGTCTATGATTAATTTGTGTAAATGGGGAAATGAGATTATTGTCATGATAATTCTTAAGAAATTGCAGGTCTGCAACTCTTCTTTCTATCTTCACTCTAATTTTTTCGAGTAAAATGATTTCACTCCATGTATCCCCTCCGTATGGGGAAATGGTTATAGATCTAAGACTTGTGGTTAATATATTTTGACTTAGTTACCAGAGAATCCATAGTAAAAACCATTCTTCGTCAACATTTCAAATCCCAACCAGGATCCATCATCAAGACTTCTTGAATGCTTGATAGTATAAGAGATTAATTGAGGGATTTAATAGTAATGAGGAAAGTAGAATTTGGTTTTGGGATGAGATGAATGTCGACCTTGCTTCAATAATATTAATTTTCGATTAGTTATTTTCGATTAATTATTGATGAGTTAATTAATTGATTTTAAATTATTAGAAATTATTATTATGTTAATTATTATTATAATTAAGTTTAATTAATTATTTTAATATTTTAATAATTAATTATTTTTAAATTAAATAATAATATTTATTATAAATATTAGTGATTATTATCTAATACTACACTAGTAATTTGATTTTTAATATATGTTAGTATAATATAATATTATTAATTATAAAATAGTATTGAAATAATCATTATTAGTATAAATTGGTATTTAATGAATAGTAATCTTTAGTATATTGTATTAATATTTAATATTTAAAATATATAATATATGTTAGTATAGTATTTATTATAAAATAGTATGTGAAATATTTATTAATAATATATATTGGTATTTAATGAATAGTAATATTAGTATATTGTATATTAAAATTACTTAAAATATAATTAATAATTAATAATTAATTAAATAATTATAATTAAGAAAATAATAACGGATAATTCAAGTCAAGACTTGATAATTAATAATAATAACTAAAATAGTAATCATAATAATTAATAATTGATAATTCATGTCAAGTGTTTAATCTTTATAAATAAATAGCTTAAATAATTAATATATTTTATTTTTATGAATAGTTTAACTAATTAATAGATTTATTAATATCTTTTAATTAATACATCATAATAATGATTTATAATAATAGTTAATGATAAGGTAATAACTATTATCATAATTACTAATGTAAATATTGTAATTAAGTACTAGTTATTATTATTATTATCATAATTAAATTATTATAGCAATGCTATTAACTACCAAATATTAGAAAGGGAGAGGAAAATCTACCACTAAATGTTAGGCTTAAGATGTACTATTCACCTTAATTTCTCCGATTAGGGAAGCCAACTTCCACTAATCTCCATACCATTGTCTCTGTTTAGATTATGCGGCTGTTTCATAATTTCAAGAGCTTCTCTAATCTTTCGTCTATGATGTTGTTCTTCCCTTGTAACAATTGAGGTGCTTTCCAAACAGACATGGTGCTTTGTTTTTTAGGAGTGTTCTGCCAAGGCTGAGGTACGAGACCTTTCATTCCTAATATCAGCTCCATGTTCCTTGAGTCTTGTATGCAAGGAGCATTAAAACTTGATAAAAGCTGCTTGCGTTATGCATCTTCCTGGCATGAATTTCCTTGTTATGCACAGTACCTTTATCCAAATCCATTGTTCTAACTTTCACTCTGTTTGATGATGAAGAACAACGACTTAGAATGTTCTCATCTGCTTTTATTCTCATGGAGCCTGATCCTTCTGGGTTTGTCGAATTTTCAATGGCATTGTTTAGTTTTTCACATTTAAATAAATTGGACAATTTCTTGTATTATCTTTTCTAAGCAATGTGTCCTTCATTAATGGCTTTCAGAGTAGCCCTGGCATCAATAACAGACTAGAGATCTTTTTTGATGTTTCTTGCTAGTTTTAGGTGTGCTGAGAACGCTAAGGATCCAAGATTATCCAAAGAAGGCCTAACCCTCTTAATTTCTGCCCGAATTATAGAAATGCTTAGTTGAAAAAATGCCTTGCTATTAAATTTGTTATGTAGTCTATGATTAATTTATGCAAATGGAGGAATGATATTATTATATTAAAATTAAAATTAATTAATTATTAATAATATTAAAAATAATTAATTAAACTTAATGATAATAATAATTAACATAATAATAATTTATAATAATTTAAAATCAATTAAATAACTCATCAAAAATTAATATTATTGAAACAAGGCCAACATTCATCTCATCCCAAAACCAAATTCTACTCTACTCATTACTATTTAATCCCTCAATTAAGCTCTTCTACTATCAAGCATTCAAGAAGTCCCGATGATGTATCCTAGTTGGGATTTGAAACATTAATGAAAAATGTTTTTTTACTATGGATTCTGCAGTGAATAAGTCAAAAGATATAAACCATAGGTGTCTTAAATCCAGAAACATCAATCATGATCGAAGGGGAAGGGCCTATGTGAGGCGGGTGAGATTGAAAGGGAGTCTATGCCATCTTGGGAGCTAGTGCGGGAATGGGAGAATGGGATAGGAGAGAAGGAGATGTCAAAGGAGTGGATAAGGTCCTATAGAGGTTCGTGGAGACTATGAATTCATTAGAATTAACAACCTTCTTTATGGAAGCTTATTTGAATTATTGTTGCTTCCATAGCTGTCTGGCTAGTAAACTTTTGAGGCCCAATACCCACCACCTAGATTCCTTAATTCATCAGCTTCCATGGAGGATACATTGTGTGGTATGCTTTCATGAATATTTGGAATGAAGACATTAGATTTCTTCAT
Organism: Pinus taeda; assembly: GCA_000404065.3. Lineage (NCBI taxonomy): Eukaryota > Viridiplantae > Streptophyta > Pinopsida > Pinales > Pinaceae > Pinus > Pinus taeda. The sequence goes on from APFE031499219.1 coordinate 8,992, forward strand.
CAAAATCTACAACATGGGGATGATGCTCACGACCACATCCATCACCTCCATTACTTACACATCGACTCTCCTGAACCATAGTAGTAGGTGGGAGAATGAGGAGGAGGAATTTAGAATCACGAGGGAATTGTAGCTTTTCTTCTGAAAGGAAATAAGAGTATGATAGGCTGAGTGATGAATCATCAATGAGTTGGGTGACAAAAGAAATAAGAAATATTTAGACAGACATAATATTTTCCATCGCCAAGTAAGTGAATGAGGCATTAAAGTTAAGTACAAAGAGATTTTACAGAGGATATGGAGCAGTGGATTAGACATCATGAAAATTGATGGATTAGCATACTGACTCGACATATTAAAGTTGGATGAGAGCCATTTTCCGTGTGAATGCATGGTGATGATAAATTCATTCAAGAAAACCATAAATTTCCACCCAAATTTGGGGGAACTTTATACCAACATAACATTTATATTATAAAGAGAAAAAAATTGAATTTAAAATATTTTTTCCTTTGTTAACTTTTTTTTTCCACTCAATAATATCAAGGAGACATTAAATTTCTTTAATACTTAATGAAATTTCATACCAAACATTTATAAAATATTGATGGGAAGAAGGAATTGAGTCTAAATAATAAATAAATAAAATGAAGGATATTTCTCATTTAATTAATTTGTTCTTTCTAATGCAATGACAACACAAAGATGTATAATTCTCTCAATATTTGATATGAATTAGAATTTAAAATACATTAACAAAAAGGCAATATTGGCAAGTATGTATTTTGTATATAAAAGAATTGAAAAAATTATAACAAATGATTCAAAAGTTTTAACGTTGTCTATGTCAAAATGAAGGTGATGTGTAATTTTTTCCTTATTTATCTTGGAGTTGACATATGGCATGAATGTTTGTGTCTATGTGTCTATGTCTTAGTAGTGTAGATAGATATCCAAATTTCAACTATCTATATATTATATTGGTGAACGAAAAAAAATATTATGATTAAAACATTTTAGTGGTACGTGGCTAAAAATGAAAGAGATATCCAGTTCTTTTTTCATTTAGTTTGGAGGTGATGTATTGAAAGAATTAACTTAGAATATTAATTTACAAGTAATTATTTCAAACATTTTGGTAAGTTAATAAACTTAAATGAAAAATAATTAACATGTGATTAATTAAATTATATATATCTATATATCTATATATATATTATAAAGTTAAGATAACATGAAGGTTAAAGTTTACCTTGATGAGTGTGGCCAAACATGGTGGATCAATGGGGGCAGGGGCCACAGGCAAGTTGCATAAGACACCCAAAAGATTCTAGAGACATGTAAATGAGATTATTGCCTGAATGATTGTTTTTTTCAAAAGCTGATTTTTCTAGATACGGGAGTTTGGGAATGTGGTAGGGAAATGTTAACTATGCATAGACCGCTAACCTATACATGCTGATTCGAGTGGTTTCTTTAGAGTGAAAGGATAATACGAGCTGGAGGGGCTTGTGCTTTGGCCACTATGGTGTCCTAACTTGCACAGTTTTTTACCTCATTGAGCTGAATGGTGGTCAACTATCCTTTGGATGGTGAGACGTGGTGCAGACAAGAGAACTACTAAATTTTCTTGATGTAGGAGTTAAATTGGGGTGGTTTTATTATATTCCTTGTTTCGTAAGAAATATGGCTCTACCTCTAGGCCTTAAGAGTTCCTTTGTAAATGGAATTTTTGATGTGGTAGTCATCTGTTCTTTTTGGGTTTCCTCATCTTTATGCTTTCAAGAATTTTTCATGGTCCCTGTCATGATTCACCTTTCGTGGTATTTGTTGCACGTATCTATCAAAAAATTTTCTTGGGGTTGAGAGATGTAGTTTGAGGTCTCGGGCTCACTGCCTCTTTCCTTGGTTTCATGGGGTACTGTACTCAAGAGGAAATATTGTAATCATGGGGGTGCTTCTTTAGTGATAATTGTGGAAGAATATGTAATTTCTTACAACATTTATCTTGTTGAGCTTTGAAGCGGGATTTGATTACCAAGCTACAATATTTTAGTGGTTGAATTAAATTGTTCTTTCTGTTTTGGACTATATAGTGGAATTCTTAGATGAAGGGGGCATTTCATGTGAGGTGGGTGACCTCACAAAGTCCTCGTTGGCCATTGTAGGTGAGTAGGAGAAGTGGAGGGTGATGGGGGTGTTGAGGTTATTTATGAGGGTGAATTGGTCTAGGAATATGTTTCATCACCTAGCCATGTGGAAGCACCACCATCTTTATAATGTTTATATAGGAAATTGCAGAGTCTTCCTGCGTTGCTGGTGGAGCTCATGAAGTAGAGATATGATGACTCAAATGAGGTGATAACATTCATGATTGACTAAAAACATAATAAACAAAAAAATTTGGACAAGACTAATATTGACTAATATGTGACTACATCATATTGAGGGTCAAATTAACCACCTAGAGATTCATGTTTATGGGGCCCCTAGACCCTCAAACATTTTTAATTCTTTATTTGAACTGGAACCCCATGATAAAATTTGATGGAATTTCTTTTCATATGTGTTATATGTGTGGTTTGGATGCTTTGTGCATTTGTTTTATGGACACAATATAAATTTTGGCACTTTAGTATCACCTTTTGTAGCTTTCTCCTAGTTAATAAATTTGGTTGAATGAGGTCGGGGAGAAGCATATCTCAAAAAAATTGTTTTGTATTTCAAAGAACTAATAGAATCTATTTGATCGAAAAAAATATGAAGGGTAAATTTCCAGAATGGGTTATAACCATAGCTTTAAAAAGGTGGTTAGATTCATCTGTTTCACATGTCATCTCATCATATATTTCCATTCAAAATCTTATGTTGCTCCTTGTTGGAGTTACATTTTGGATGTTTTGATAAAAGTATAAATAGTTGGAGCCTTTAGTGAATAAAGAATGACAAAGTGTATTTGAATATCATTTACGACACTCTGTAGTACTTTATTTTGTCACATTTTGCAATACTTTATTCGAATTTTTTTACCCCCAATGTTGCTTAGTATTTTATATGAATTTTATGGCTGTTATTTTTTGTCTTATGGTATCACTTTTTGTTACTTTAAATAATTTATGAAAATGTTCCAATTCACATCATAGAAGTAGTGATATTGGATTATTCCACAACACATATAATATAATAATCTATTATAACATTTATGAGAAAAGAATTATTATATTCCATGTCTTGGTCCATTTCTCAGGAAAATAGTGTCTCACCCATAGTTTTCCAAGTGATCTATAATAATATCATTTAGATGTGCATGATAGTAACATGTCAATTGAATAAGTGATTATACTCTCCATATAAATTTGCAATTTATTTATACCTTATTGATTGTGGATATTATTCTTCTTCAATATAATAATTTATTATATGCTGCATATAGATTTACATTTACTTCTCAATTCAATAATAATTTTTTTTTTAATATGACAAAAAAAAGATTTATTTTAATAATTATATTTGAGATCATTTTTAACCTTATCTTATTCAAAATTTAATCATAAACCAAAAGAATCAAATTTTAAATTATTAAATTTATATAACATGAATTTAATTTCTTTTTTAAACTAAATTTATGAAACAAGAAAAAACTATTTTAATATCATATCTAATATTTTAGGTATTTTTATTGTTTTACATTTAAATCCATCATAGTCTATTAATTCCATCTCTAAATTCCTAAGTACTTTTTTTAGGCATTTAATTCTATAATTATTAAAATATATTTTTTAACAGTCAATGAATTTATGAGCATGTCATCATATTGTTTTTCCTTATTTATTTTAAACATATACCATGTTTTTTTCTATATTTTATTTCTTTATTTATATTTTTGGGATTTTGTTATAATTTTATACCTTTTAAACATAAAATTTTATTTAATTGCAACTTTTTTTTCGATTTATTTAAATAGTTTAAATAAAACAAATAATTATAACAAAGTCAATAGTATTTTTTCATTTTAATTACGCTAAATGCACACATATATTTAGTTAAATTTTCAAATGAGCTCAAAAAGGCATCAAGATGTGAGGTAAGGGCTAATGAGTGCTCCATATTATCATGTACAAGCCATCAAAGGTATATTCATGACCGAAAAGTGCCCTACATCACCCTTAGAAGAGGAAAACGGCTTATGTGGAATTAACTTGCTCAAGTGTTGGCACTCGAATGTGATGTACAAGTCCTATCTTGTAATATTAAGGATGACCATTTTCATCTATTAGGTGGTGACGAGCCTCATCATTAGGTAACTCTATGGACCTTCATACACCTCCAAGCTTATTTAAATAAACTCTTCTCAGAATTCCATACACATTTTGATTATATTTTGCTTAATGAGATGAGTAAAAGTGAGAATTATGTCTAGTCGACTAATGTTTTTGAGAGAAAATCATGGCAATTTTGGCTAATTAACCGCAAAAATTCGAATCAGACAAGGAGGAGATATTGTAGGACATAGATCCTCCTCATTTAATCCTCACTCATTTGAATATTCCTCCATCAAATCACACTAGCTTGGGGTTGCAAATAGTCGAGTCTTGAAGATCAACAGGCAGCCAAGCCAGTGATAGTGAAAGAACCAATTCATATTGATTTTGGGAGCCGAGACTCCCTAGCTTTAAGGAAGTTGTTCGAGACTTCAGTTGTATAAATAAAGAGGCCTAGAGCCTCATTAGGATTTAGAGTTTTGATGTAAAAGCACTAGGCATTTTCGAGTTTGAGACTTGTGGAAGACATTGTTGTGTAATTTTCCGATATGATAATGAGAATGAGCATTTCCTTGATCTAGCACTCAGTTCACTCAGCTGAAGCATTTCCTCCTCCTCCTACTCCTCCACCTCCACCCCCTCCTCCATCTCCATCTCCACCTCCAACTCCATCACCACCACCTCCAACACCTCCTCCTCCACCACCATCTGCACCTCCACCTCAACCTCCACCCCCTACTCCACATCCACCACCTCGACCTCCAACTCCTCCTCCTCCTCCTCCTCTACTTCCACCTCCTTGACCACCTCCTCCTCCTCCACATCCTCCTCTATCACCTACTCTTCCAGCACCTCCCGTTCCTCCACCAAGACCTCCACCTCCTCCACCACCTCCGCCTATGCCTCCTCTTACTCGTAGTCATCCTCCTCCACCTCCACCTCCACCTCCACCTCCTCGACCAACACCTCCTCCTCCTTCGCTTCCTCCTCATCCTCCTCCACCACCTATTATTCCTATGCCTCCAACTCCTCCACCACCTCCGCCTCTGCTTCTGCCTCCTCCTCTTCCTCCACCTACACCTCCTCTTCGTCCTCCACCTTAACATCCACCTCCACCTCCACCTCCACCTCCTCTTCGTCAACCTCCATGTCCTCCTTGACAACCTCACCTCAACCTCCATGTCCTCCACCTCAACCTCACCTACATCTCCATCTCCACCTCCACCTCCATCTCCACTTCCGCCACCTTCCTCCTCCACCAACTCCACCTCAACCTCCACCACCTCCTCTTCCTCCTCCTTAACTACATCGACCTCCACCTTCTCTGCCACCTCCAACCTCGACCTCAACTCTGTCCACCGCTACCACCACCTCGCCCACCACCTCCTCCTCCTGCTCCACCACCTCCTCCACCTCTACCTTCGCCTCTACCTCCTCTACCTCTACCTCCACATCCACCTCTACCTCCACATCCACCTCCACCTCCAACCCCACTTCCACATCCTCCTCAACCAATTCCACCTTCACCACCTCCCCCTCGTCGACCTCCTCCTCCTCCCCTTATTCCTCCTCCTCCTCCCCCTTGTCCTCCTCCACATCCTCCTCCAACATCTCCACCTCCTCTACCACCTCTACCACCTCCTCTACTGCCTCTACCACCTTTGCCTCAACCTATGCCCCCTCCACCATCACTTCCTCCACCTCCACCAAAGCCTCAATGACCACTTCCTCCTCCACAACCTCGACCTCCTCCACCACCTCCACCTCCACCTCCTCCATCGCTTCCTTCTCATCCTCCCCT